>CABFVX010000003.1:986274-1001309 GCA_902151425.1 Timema shepardi | reverse complement strand
ATAAAATTGTTATGTTCAACCAAGTAAATCTTTACCTAATTTACTGCCTCTCTCACCTTATAGAGATTAAGGGGGGGGTTGCACCACTTAACCTTTTAGAATCTATATTGTGTTTTTACCTTTTGTTTATTTCTATTACTATTTTTTTCTGTACCTTATTTCATGCATAATACATATAGTAGACCAAGCGTAGAGAGATACTATTCTAACTTTAACATCTGGCATTTCGTTTGTCTGTTCGGATTATTTGCTCCACGATAAATAAAACGTATTGATAATTTTTAACTAAATCTAGCAGGTACTTCTTTGAGCCTAGGCCACACGACACATGCAGATTGTTTACCAATCTGGTGGTCCTTTTTGAATAAATTGCCCACTAAATTTTTTTAATTTCAGGATGATTGCCAAAACGAACTAGCCAATTTTAATAAATTTAAGGAAGGACATTCTTTGAGCCTAGGCCTTGCCATATAATGTACATAGTTTTTCAAAAATTGTATCAATTCGAATACGGTAACCACTCAAAAATATGTTCTAATATCTCTTACGAACTGATTTGAGTTTAAAATTCCAATTAATCAATTGAGAAGACTAACTAGAGGATATTTTGGCTAATTTTTACATATATTTTGAGTGTGACATCTCATTTTGCGTGAATAAATGTAAATATATTTTAATACAGTTTATTATTGAATATGGAAGCAATTTGTTTTCTTCTTAACTTGACCACGAATAAAAATATAAACTTAAAGTCCAAGGAGAATTAAATATGAGAGAACTTTCATTTATAAATTCAAATAGAAATCTGAAGACTGTATTAACTAAAGGTACAAGGCATGATTATTAAGAAGACATATTTAGCATTTTAAAATGAAAAAGTGAATAAAATATTCGATAAGTTATTAGTCAGTTATTCTTTCCCCAGAGCCTGTTCTAATAAAATATTTTTTTATATGCGACCGAGTATAGTAGTCTAAAAATCCATCTTGGTTCAAACAACAAACTTATACATAGATACACTAAAGCAGTATCAAATTATATAAATCTAGAAAGTCATTCAGACTAAATATTAGAAAATTTCTAGTCTATATTGCCAGTGAACGAATCGTTGGGGCTTAGATTCCATCAGAGTGACCAGAAATTATTATTTATCTTAAAAAATTTCACACTTTCTCCACATAGTTACAAAATATTTCTTTAAACTATATTATCACGTCTCCTTCTTCCTAACAAAGTTAAAATGCTTACTACCCGCTTCGGTGGTGTAATGCTCCAAATGTGTCAGTATCTCTATAGATAAAACAATGGCGGGAATAACTGGGTTCGAATCCTTGTGGGGTATACTTAATGTATTTTTATGTATGATTTTCCACTCTCTCTCTCTCGACAAAAATGTAAGTCCACTTTATTTTACAATTTTACATTCCTTATCTTTTCACATAAGCTTAATTATTACATATATATACAAGCTGAATAGTAAGTAATAATCAGTGCAAAAAAAAATTCTAATAGCCAGGATGAAAGTGAGAAGAAGTGATTATGGTAGTGGAAGGGGTGACAGAGTGGGATGTATTAAACATTAAGTCAACTAGAACAATATCAGATAACGGAAAATAAATTCCACTATGTTGCGGAAATATATATATAACATACTTTATGTTTATCAGTGAATGCACTGAAACTACTAATACAAGGTTCACGACACCATAACAAATATTTGAGGCATCTAAAATAAAAGTTATATTCATCAGGGGCTTTGAAAACAAAATTACAAAACAACTTAACATTTTTTGAGATTATTTTTTCACTTTGTGATATTTAGACAAGCGATAAAAGTTAATTGTGCGAATTTTATCCAGTGTTACTAGGGATAATAATGTTTTAATATCAATAGGAAAAAGGTTAAACTATAAAATAGGAAATGTGACTACAATTTTTTTATGTATATACATATATATATATATATATATATATATGTCGGTTATATAATAACGCACGTGCGAAAACTTTGTCATGCCTTAATGAACAACAGAAGCATGACAGTTTTTCTACGGTCCTGAAAGAGGGTTGTTTTAGTGGTGTTGGTAGTAGTAATAACCACAACAACAACAACAACAACAAAAAAAGCAGTGTGGTCGGGGGTGGTAACTCCTCAACAATATCCACCCACGTTCAAGCACTCTGGTATGGTACAGAAGATGAATATGTCTTCTTTCTTCTTCTCCTGGAAAAGGGGGGTGAGGGAGGGAGAGTTAGAAGGGTAAGAGAGGTAGGTAGAGCATCACTGCTGGTCTAAGAGATAAACTACTACAACACTATGGGAAATGTTGCATTAAATAAATAGTCTTGTATCCCACTTACACATTATTATACAGAGCACAGCCACAAAATACGGCGGATGAATTACCGCTCATAATTTACGCCTGGAGTTATTCATGTGGGTAAATTTATGCCATTGCACAGCTCCACTTTTTTTCTTTTTTTTTTTAACAGCAATATCTGTATACATATATATTTTAAATTATTTAAAACAACTGCACTGAAATTATTTGAACATATAATTGTTTAACTAAAATTTAAATGTTTGTGTTTTAAGCCTTTTTTTTCATTTTATAAATATTTATTTTCACACTTAGATACTTTCTTTGTTTTTATCCACATTATTTCATAAAACCCATTTGGTGTTTCCATATCTGTAAACACTAATTAGGTATGGATTAGAAAGGTAAAATTGTAAGGAAATGTGCCAACATGTTAATAAAGATAGAGCTGTTAGTTATGTATATATAAAAATATCGGTATACATTAATGATATTTAAAAACAGTCATCAATTGTCAAAGTTAAAACAAGAGTGGAATAGTTTATCCACTTAGCCACTGATGTGTGTTATTTTATATAATTAATATGGTATATACAATATTAATAACTAACTGTCTCCAGTGGACAAATCGTCTAGTGTGTCACTCTCTTGTTAGACTGGACTGCCGAAGACAGAAATATCAGTGTTCGAATTCCGTTAGTGCCCACCAAGGGTGTATTTTTTTAAAATGATTTTCCACTTTCTTTCCACGCAAATAGGATAGATAACCTTTAATCATTCTTACTTCTCCATTCCTAATCCCTTAGAGCATTATCATATTTACAGTAGCCCCGTGGCTTCTTTGTTGCTGACTGACAGTTCACAGCTGACTTCTGACAGTCAACATTTAGGTATATATAATTAAATTTTGACCATCAGAAGTGACAGCTGATAAACACATGTTTTTGTAGATTATATGGTTCGGCGTAGGGATACATAACTTTGTCTGGTAACTTTTCAAAGCTGTCAGTCAGCACCAAAGAAGCTATGGAGCTACTATAGTAAGAAGCAACGTGTAAAAAAATTGTTCTTTAACTCTTTGCATTAAAATGAATCGAGTGAAGAATATCCCCTGTGCCAGTTAGGTTAGCACCAGGCTAGTATTGTAGTTCGAGCTCTAGTGACGTCATCTTCAGATGGCGCTGGCGTAGGTGGGCGCAGCATGGCTTGGAGGGTCGGTGGTTCTTACTCAATCCTTCGCAGGAATAGGTCACTTAAAGTAGGAGGTCAGTTGAACTAAGATACTTGAAGTAAGAGGTCACTAGAAGGAGTAGTTGACTTGTAGCAAGACTGACAATTTGACGATTCGAGTCCAGAGAGAGTGGATCATATGTCTGCCTCGCCCCGAATCATCCTCGTGAACGAGATGTGTTGGTGGCTGCGTGGAGTCGATAGCAAAGGATTGATTTGTACAATATTTCATGAAAGCACTAAAGAATTGAGTGTGTCTTTCTTATATAGTTCCTGCATTTGACTAAGGGGAAATATGTCAGCAAGCATTGGCAATTCGCGAGAGCTAGATGTGGTGTACCTGGGACCTAGTGGTCTAAGGAGCTGGGAACACCTTACTGTTCCTACTGAAATCAAACGTGCGACGATATACATTAAAAATCTATCGCAGATGAATTGATACTAACCCACTTGATCAATAGATGGTTTTATTGTGTCGACATGAGAAAATCTTAGTTTATCCAAACCTGACTCGGCTTTATAACAAAGAAGGATATAACCCATTTAAAGAGGGGAAACAAAAAAGGTGTGAAACAATCGTAAAAACTTTTTACTTAGTGGTGTTACAGATTTAAATAAAAAAAATAAAAAATAGGTTTTCAATAATCTACCTCTAAGCATGTTTTACTAAGATTTAAAAAATATATAACAAATACTCTTTTAATATACATTTTGAAACACAATTCAAATTATATTGAACAATTTTAAAAAAAGAATTTAAAAATTTTTTATTGTTAACATACTTTAAATTATTTATACATGTAAAAAAATTACCATAAAAATAAATTCCCAACTAGTAATTTTGATATTAACTTAATTACCATTCTCGAAAAATGTTGTACCGCCCCCCTTCTCCTCAAATGGACAAGGGCAGGGGCACATGTACAATAAACTAAAGAGGGCAAGAAAACAACTACAAATTATTAAATTGCAGAAGAGCGTTAGGACCACAAACATTAATAGGCCTTCACTTTGACCTATTCAACAATTTGTCGTCATGAAGCCTTCTCAACCATCACCCGTTACTATGTGTTATCACTCAAAGAAAAGGGGCGAGGATCTTTTGAGTTAAAAGAATGACTCTTAACCTGTCATGGTAAATTAAAGATGGCAAGTAAAATAAATCAATATTTATTTTATAAAAAGATTAACAATAAATATATATACATATAATGAATATATGCATAAAGGTAACAATAGATAGTTAAAAAGAAAATATATATAAAAAATAAGAAGAATGGGGTTATGCCCATTACTATACAGTGGTACCGTTGCCATAGCAACCTTTGTCCTAACAATTACATTCACGATTACGAAAGGAAACGTACGACCCCTCAACGGGTCTCAGCGGCAACCCGCAATACGCTAACAACCATACCTATACGCTACAGGCTAAACATCCGCATTCTACAAACGGGCAGTGTCGTATGCTTTATAACTACAATTTATAAGCATAAATATTCATGGCAACCAAAAAAAGAGAAAGTAAATGATTTATTTTAGTCTTAACCATAAATCCAACAAACAAATTTAGCCGTATGGGCCATCAACATTTCCCATACTACCCAGGCATTCGCCTTCAAAAACGTAAGGTAAAAACTTACAAAAAAGGTCCCTCATTCTTTATAATCATGTTACCAAGCCGGAAGGGCAAAAAACCTCACTAATATAGTTAAAGAATAATAAACAACATTACGCCATTTTTGGGCTACGTAATTTGTCATTCCTACAATATTAAAGAAAATACCCAAAACAGATGAAAGTCAAAAATCAAATTTTGTATGTACTGGCCAAAAAGGAATTTAGACCTAACCTAAAATTTACCAATAAACCTATAACAAATTTCCAAAAGGTAATTTTGACTAGTATGACCGAAATTGAATTTATACCTTGGGAAAACTCCCATCCTAGGATAAGTGTCCAAGACACGGATGATTCAAGAAGTGACTTGATGAGACACACAACATCAGTTTATAAACAGTTATTCTCTGAGGGGAGGGGAACATAAGGGGAAATGAAAGAACATAGAAGAACATTCACATGGAACGGAGGGATTGGCGCAGTAAAGAACAAATAGGTCATTGGAGAGGCGTCTAGAACATTATGTGATCATCACATGATCGCTCCCATGAAGCAACGCGAAAACAACACGCTCAAAATGCCACACCTATAATTCTTCTAGTTATGTCTTTTCATTCGGGGCGGAAACAATGCGCGCGGGCAGGGAGGTTTGTTGACAAGACTTCACACACACAGACCGAGAAACGGGGCACTTTTGGTGAATCCAGTATTGTTTACTCTTCGGTGTTGTAGAATTAGTGTTATTTTACTCATATTTTCTTCTTGCTTGTAACGTTGATGTCAAGCAACGTTACAATGTTAATATTCTAAGCTTGTCCTAGGAAGACAATCCTTAAATTTTTTAGAAAAAATTAACATAAATTTCTGGCTATCACTTATAATGGCGTGTAAATATTTTATTTGAACAAGATTGTGAACTTTTTTTTTTTTGTAAAATCAAATTTTGAAGTTAAATTTATATAAATTATCTTTAAACACATTTGTGAAAAAAAAACATTTCTATTTATCAATTAAAACCATCACTATACTATATCATTTAAACAATGTTTTGAAGAATTTATAATTAAAAAATTAACTCATCAGTAAACAACCATTAGCTTAAGAAAGCATAAAAAAATTCTTCAGTATAGATTTAAATATATTTGAAATAAAATACAACACACAATTTTATTTCTATGCAAAGGGACATACATTATTACAAACAGACATACAGACACAATTGTAAAATAAACTCTTTTTTTTGTTTGAGGGTACAAAAAGCATTCACCATAATTTCTAGTTGAAAATTTTTGGTTTGAAAAATATTTCTCTTTATATAACAAAATAACAAACAAAACCGTTAAGTGATATCAGAACAGTTATCACTTTCAAAAGCATTCGCTCTGATAAAAGTTACTATTAAGATTGAATGGCAGAAAACTGAAAGAAAAGTTTTCATAGGTGTGGAGTTAGATTTAAAGAAAAGAAGTCGTTAGTAATCTTCTTAAGTGTTTTTTTAGATTTTATTTACTTAAAATAGATATATTTTTTCTTAACATTTGGTTGCATATGTATAGCTTATAGCTTTTCTCTCAAGTTTTCCAAGAATTTCATCCACTTTTCTTTCGCTTAATCCCCTTTTGGTGGGCAGACTACATACTTTACAAAAAGCACGCTACGAAGATAACTCGTATGTTCTTCTTTTAAATCTCCCACATAAAAACAAATATACGGTATAAACTTTTACTTTGAGGAATTTATAGTAGATAGTATATTCCGACAGTTCTTCAACACGGCTAGAGTCAGAAAATATATTTAATTCAAAAAACAGAAGATTAAAAACACAAATTCGATTCCTATATGGTTACGAGTGTTTTAATATATCCTTAGATCTAACTTTTTTTATCTATAGCATATTTTATCTGCCCATCATTTTTTTAATTTAGCACCCGCCTCGGTGGCATATTTGGCTAACGAGCTAGTCGTGTTGAGCCCGACCGCCGAGGATTGAAGGCTCTAATCTCGGTCGGGTGAACTGGGTGTGGTTTTTCCTCAATGGTTTTCCACTCTCCCTCCACGCAAATGCGGGTTCACTTCCTCTAATTCATCCTTCCATATTCCCAATCCATTAGCGTAATTAGTACTTACAGCGTATAACCAGAACAAGTGGTAAAACGCCGTGCTAAATAATAATAATAATAATAATAATAATAATAATAATAATAATAATAATTTAATTTAACACCGCGTCTTACTACGTGTTCGGGTAATTACACTAATTGATTTGGAATTGGGAAGGTTGAAATTAGAGATAGCTAACCCAAATTTGCGTGGATGGAGGGTGGCAACCATTTAAGAAAAACACCCCATTTCACCCGAACGAAATTCGAACCTCGATCTCCCCGTCCTCGGTGGTCTAGCTCAACGCGAATCTAGCGCGTTAGATAATTACGCCACCGAGGCGGGTCACATCGTTTTACTTTTCTTCCAACATATCCCCATAGGCCCCTAATCTTTCTAACGAACTAAGTATGACCAAGGTATAATGTATGAAAATGTACCGGCATTTACGTGGGAGAAAAGTGGGGAATTGACATAAACCAAGCAAGCCCCAGCACAAATGGTATCTAACTAAATCCCCGACATCTGCATCACCAGCAATACAAACTTTTTTCGAGCCTGAAATCTTAGGTCATCGTACAGAATACCCATTGGCTTCTTTGGTGCTGTCTGATAGCTCACAGCTGACTTCTGACAGTCAAAATTTAGAAATATATATACATTTTGACTGTCAAAAGTAACAGCTACTGAACACATGATTTTGCAGATCATATGGTTTGGCGTATTGATACGTAATTTGGTCTGATAACTTTTAAAGCTGTCAACTGTCAGTTGTGAGCTGTCAATCAGCACCAAAAAAGCCATGGGGTTACAGTATATCAAATGAAACTTCTCACCATGGTTTCTTTTTCTCTCTTCAAGCTAATACAAGGAGATTTACACAAAGACTAATTTATTAGTTCTTATTCATTACTCTAATGTGATAATAAATAATTTTTGAGGTGTATATGTATAGAATTAGAGTGGGAAACCATTAAGTTAAAACCACCTTCATCGGAGTCAACCGGGTTTTGAACCCCGATTTCCCAGTCATCAGAAGGTCAGGCTAATACGTGAGTGACGCATCAAATAACTAAGAAACTGAAGTGGGTAATTCTTATATTAATCGTATCAACTATTTACTTTTTGCATTCACGTCTTAATACTCGAACGTGGTTTTTAGAATTTATCAAATTTCCTAAGATAGATTTGAAAATAGTAGAAGAAATGATCACACGTGTGTGTGTGTGATGCTATAGTGAGAAGTCATTCATTAATATACATCTAGTAGTGATTTAAGTCTTAACATCCTCAACACTAAACAAACAGAACACTAGAAATGCTTTAAGCTTAATACACATTTCAAAAATAAATTAATTCAGGGAATAATTAAAGTGTCATTTCAAATCATGTAAATTAATTTTATAATGTCTTTTACGCAATATATTCCACAGTAATATATAAACTACTTTGTGTCTTTAATTACCATGGAACACCCTTGACAGACTTACTGTCATTGAAGCGAACACAAGAAATTGCGATGAGAAATGGTGTTAACGTTTCCGTCTTAAATCTTTTTATTTAATTATCGCACATTTAATTGATGAAAGACATTCCTTAAACCCTTCACTTCCTAAATCCTTTTATGTCTGCTAGTAGAAAATGATACTTGGTGTGGAAATTTGTGATTGCTAACGATATGGATTTAACTCCCGGACAAAAGAGGGGAAATTCTCTTCGTATTTAGTGTCAGTGAGAAGAATCTCTTAGTATCATTATTATTTAATTACAAGGCTCGTTTCTTTGTGATGGTCCCTCTAACATTTATATCTATTAATTAAGAGACATGTTCTATTAAAAGAGTTTTCACTGAATAACTTTTTCTGTATCTCTAAGCAGTCTTGCTACCAAACTTTGAAATAAAATTATATTAAATAGATTTACAAAAAATATATAAAAATTTCGTTGAACTACCATGATTAAATAATGAACCCTAGTCCTGGATAAGAATATTATTTAAGGTATATCATTTAGCCCCTCTCGATAAATTTTGTTTTTATTTTTTCAAAATTTGTCAGAGAAGTATATAATAAACTTAAGATATAAAAGACTTTGATTATATATTTTCTAACAATTTATATTTGTATTGAAAAGTTAGTCAATCATTTAAAATGTACAATTTTCAATATTTAATTATTTCAACCATTTTTTTAATATATAGTAATGAATTTTATTTGGAAATTTTCCTTGATACACATGAACAATATTCAATAACAGGTAATAATATATTAATTAATAATTTCTATAATGAATATAAAGCTGCGTACTTTCTTTTTTATTTGTTTTTTGGTATATTTCTTTAAATTTTTTGTAAGATGTTTTAAGATGATTTTAGTGTTCTTGGAGCTTCAGAAATATAAAGAAGCTAAGAAATACTGCTTACTTACCTAATTTATGAATATATACATTCATAATTTCACAATAATACTTACAAAAGTAGGAAAACTATTCCTTTCTTGAGCTAGTTATATCCAGTCCGCCTCATTACACCCTATCCATAGCTTAAGATTGTTCTATATATTCCACCTCATTACACCCTATCTCTATCCTGAGCTGATTCTATCCATTCCATCTCAATACACCCTATCCTTATCTCGAGCTAGTTCTATCCAGTCCACCTCATTACAATATTCATGGGCATAATATAATTTGAAAACATTCTAAACATACCTTGAAAAACTAAACTTAATATATATTTCTGTAGCTATTGCAATAAAACAGAGAATAGTCATCATTGAACTAGATTTACTTAATATATTTAGGAATCCCAGTTAAATTTTTTAATGATCAAATATGTTTTTACACAACATCTTAATACTTATGGAGCTTCACGGATTAATTGACACTTATTGAGTAGGTATACGGAAGGTATATTTCGAAGAATAGTCACTTGCTTAGGAGGAAACTATTTAAACTTCCATTATCCCTGGAAGGTATTTTAAATATGACCTCGTAGGTGACCTGGCGGTCCAAGGGTAAGGTATCGGACTTCTGTGCTGGCGGCCGGGGTTCAATCCTCGGTCCCGGCACAGATTTATCTGATTACCAAACCCTTCCTTCACCTCTGACAAGACGTGTAGTAATCGCAACTTGTATAATGTGGGGAATGCCAAGCCTCCACCGTGGTTCGAATCCCACGTTAAACTGTAGGTCCTCCATTTCCTTTCAAAATCATCCTAACCATTACACATTAGCGTAAGTGCGTATAACCCGAACTGGTAGTAAGACGCTGTACTACTACTACTACTACTACTACTAATAATAATAATAAAACTGACCTCCCTGTCTCCCGCGAACATAAATACATTAGCAGGTCATTTAAGCCGTATGTCCCTCAATATTTAAAAAAATCCATGTCAAATTGGGTGAGTTATCAGTGAGTCCACCTGTGGAAGTATTGGATAGCTTTTAAATCCGAGTTAGCTGTCGTTCCTTATAAACTAATTATTAATCTCCTACCATCGTTAAAAAAAATCTTCTCTCGTTATATATCACGATAAGTGTATGATAAAGCTAAAATTCTATTGTATTTTTACTTTACTTACAAACTTCACAAACTAGAATTGGCATGGTCTAAATCGTAAGGCTCATGTTATACAGAAATACTGCTGACCCTAATGCTGTTTATTTGTTTTATTGCACTGTATTAGGAATTGTGAAAGTTGAATTTAGAGGAAGTGAACTCGAATTTGCATGGAGGGAGAGTGGAAAACCATTTAAGTAAAACCACCCCAAGTTCACCTGACAAAGATTCGAACCTTGATCTCCCCATCCTCAGCAGTCTAGCCTAGCACAACTAACGCGTTAGCTAATTAGGCCACCGAGGCGGGTCTGTTTAAATTAATCTAAGAGCTAACCATTATATTACTAACATAAGTTCAATGCATATGTACATCCCTTAAAACTAATCATTTAAATAATGGTTTCATTCTTATTGATATGGAAGTCCTTTAAAAATCAGTCTTTAAGCCTTTATTACATAATTTTTTTCTTTTAAATCTCTTCATCTCTAACCAGTCCCCCATCTTTTATAAATTAATTATAGCTTTGGCGAACATGTAAATTAAAGTATAATTGTAGGGAATGCAATAACAAATCAGTATTTTTGCAGTTTTTATAGCAAAATATATTTTTGGTAAAAATATATATAATTTTTCTCCATTAGAAATACAAAGTTTGATTTTGTTCAGAGGAATGTGTCAACAGTGTTGTTTAAAATATATTATGAACATATTGAGATTTTTTTTTTTAATTTATTGAAGTGATAAAGTTGTCATTAAATCCATAGGTGCCCTTGATATGAATTAAAGAAATGTAAAGGTCACCATTGGAAAAAAATTTAAAATCTATATTTCTTATGGAAAATTGTAAGATTTCTTTTGAACAAAAAAATTGTTTTCATTTAAAAACTTCTAATATTACTCTATTCGCGTCCCAAATTTAAAAATTGAGCACAACTAGTCTGGTTTGCAGGTGAAGTGGATTTTAACGGTTGAATTTCAGACTGGTGTACACAGAAAGTGTTGATTTGATAAATCATTTCCATTCTTCAACGCCTATGTGTTTACATTACCTCTAAAGTCTATATTTCTAGTGCCAATTAAATTATTGATTTCTAAATAAAAGCTGATGAATTGTAAGTAAAGTAGCATAAACCTATTTAGGGATACATATGAGTAAGGATGGAAAGAAGGCGAGAAAATTATTTAAAGCAAACCTTTTTGGTCAAAATAAATACAATATTTCTCCAGTAGAAATATACAGAGTTTAATTTTCTTCACATGGTGATATCAACAGTCCTTGAATATCCATCAATGATGCCTCAAAATTTAATGAATTTTTTTTTATTTGAAAGTTTCCTCATGGAATGCTGCAATGCTCGTGACATATTCAACAACTGTTTATAAAATTAAATCCTTTGTTTTTACTGGAGCAATATTTGATTTGCTTGGACCAAAAATCTTTCGCTATAAGAACAGCATAATACCGGTCTTTTATCTCTTCCTCTGCACTCCCAATTTAACGTGTGGTTTCAGTTTAATTCACACATGAATTCCCCAAATGATAATATATTAGAACATATATTATTATTATTATTATTATTATTATTATTATTATTATTAGCACCACGTCTTACTACCCGTTCGGGCAATTTGCACTTATGCTAAAGTGTAATGGTAGGGTGATTGTGAGATGAAATGGAGGACCTACAGTTTTAAGTGGAATCCGAACCACGGTGGAGGCCTGGTATTCCCCACATTCACAAGATGTATTGTCAGAGGTGAAGGAAGGGTTTGGTAATCAGATAAATCTATGCCGGTACCGAGGATTGAACCCCGGCCGCCAGCAAAGAAGTCTGTCACCTGACCCCTAGACCACCAGGTCACCTTAGAGCACATAAGATAGCTAGTTCTCTTTTGGACATTCTGTTTCAAATGTAGCTATAAGAAACAAAACAAGACTGTACGTGGGAGCTATAAGCATAATATATTATATATGGTCAAGATAACTTGGGTTAAGCTTCCGATAGAATCCCATAATAAAGTACCTCCTTCCTCCTAGACCTGTTACACTCTGATTAAAGGTTCATAGCTCAAAAAAAAAATTTTTATAAGAAAATAAGTGAGACACACCCTAACTTCACAAAATGTTTTAAATATATAAATCCTTTGTCCTTCTCCCTCTCTTTAAAATCTCACTTCCTGACTCGTTAAGAAATAATATGAAAGTTCTAAGACATGCACTGTTACGTCCTAAGTTAAGTTTCGTTCTAGCCTTGTTAAAAGGTTTCCTTTTCTTTGCACGTCTTGTGTACTAAATGACTTTGCATTGTCTACGTTGGGACCATTTGGCCTGGATACCCCCCTCTCCCCCATTAACCCCCTTCCCAGCAACTTCTCTTCCTCTCTTCGAGAAGTAATGAACGTCTTTCCCGGAAAACACTGAAAACAACAAGAAGTGAACTCGAAGAAAAGTATGGAGATAAATGATAAAAAATGGAAGTCAAGATTAAGGTGAGAAAGAAGGAAAGAAGAACATTTAGAAAAAGGAGAGAAAAAAAATTAAGGATACTCAAACGACTATAAAAAGGTCAAGTTAATATTAAGGCGTATAAGATTACATCGCATGTCAATTACATTGCGTGTCCATTACATCGCGTTTATGGTATAAATACATTGCGGGACCATCACGTCGCATTTCCCCCACCTTTATTTCCACAGCTAACCCTACTCTAGCGTACAACCAATAGGAATGAAGAGTCAACTGACTCCCCTTGGAAGGGGGAGAGTTTCCAGCTTTCCAAATATCTAATGGTTTTAAAAAAAACTCTGAGACTTGAATTTATAAATTTAAATTGCTGTGGTGAACCGAGAAGCTATGATGAAATAGTAAAATAAGAATATATTCAACAAATTAAAAATATACAATTTTATTTAAACAATTTTTTCCATAGAAGTAAAAAACAAAATTATGCTGTATTTATTTTTAGTATGTTGTAGATCAAGCTGCCTATGTATCTCAGTTATGGTGAAGTTAATTTAAGTTTTGAATAATTTATTCTATTTTCAAAGCTAAACTCACCTTCAAAGGGAGAGTCAGGCACATTATCCTGTAAACCAGCTCTACCTCTATAGTGAGAGTCAGGCACGCTATTCTTTCAACCAGCTACCTTCATTGCAAGGTTCTGAGGTGAGAATCAGGCACACTATCCTAGCAAAATGTGATGAAATGGACATGCGATGTAATTGTATATATACGCCCCTTCATTCCTATTGGTTGTACGTCAGAACAGAGTTAGCTGTATGTAAAGAGGTGGGGGAAACGCGATGTGATGGACCTGCAATGTAATGGGCACGCGATGTAATTGTATATATACGCCCCTTCATTCCTATTGGTTGTACGGTAGAGTAGGGTTAGCTGTGGGAATAGAGGTGGGGGAAACGTGACGTGATGAACCTGCAACGTATTTGTACCATAAACGTGATGTAATTGACACGCGATGTAATTGTATATATACGCCCCTTCATTCCTATTGGTTGTACGGTAGATTAGGCCTAGCTGTGGGAATAGAGGTGGGGGAAACGTGACGTGATGGAACTGCAATGTATTTGTACCAAAAACGCGATGTAATTGGCACGAAATGTATTGGACACACGATGTAATGATGGTCCCCCAAATTTTGTTTTTTTACTGTGCATGCTCTTTTCAGGCACTGAATAGACACACAAATTTGTTTTCTGAATTGATTTACGCACTACGTCGTATTACCCGTTCTGCTTATACGCCAATTTACTAACCACACTAGACAATTAGAGATTAGGAAGGCTTAATTTACAGGTAATTCACCCTCATTTGGGAGTAGGGAGAGTGGAAAAACATTTAGGAAATACGAACCTCAGTACACCCGACCGGGATCAAATCCTGATCCCCCCATCTTTGGCAGTCTAGTCCAACACGAGATTTGCACATTAGACCACGTTACCATTGGTTTTTTTTGAATATCCAAACAAGGTATATCACTTTCTACGTCTTACTACCCATCCTACTTCCCCAAATATATACACTAATGGGTGGAAGGTAATTTTTTTATTGATTTTTAAATATTGCAGTTTCATTTCAAACCCATATGTACTAACCAAGCTTATGTTTTAGAGGCGATAAATAATTAATTTAAAGAAAGTGTACATGAATGCGTGGAAAAATGTTTACTATAAAGCCCCCCCC
>CABFVX010000003.1:967571-986152 GCA_902151425.1 Timema shepardi | reverse complement strand
CCCCCCCCCCCCCTCAATACACTGTCTGGGATTCAAACGCCAACCTCTATTTATTAACAGTCAATTACATTGCAAGAGTGATACTTTAGTGCACACGGATACCGAAGCGGGTATAAAGCCGGTAGAATCCGGAAAAAATATGTCTGATATTCCAAATTAGGTGAATGACAGAGAATTTAGAAAAATAACATCTTGGTCTAAACCATACCGGGAGTTAAACCCTTATCTACCTACCAGTAAACCAGACGAGATGAGAGAGACGCCTCAGTTGTCACGTAACAGCACGCCAATAAATTTCTGCCACGGCTGGTAATGTGCGTCGATCTTTAACTTTGTTCCGACACTTAGAGCACTTTCCAAGGACATAGAAAGGGGGGAGGTTGGGCTGGGGGCCCATGGAGAGGCTTGGAACCCATCTTGAACTCTGTGCATATGAAATGCAGTACAAATCATCCAAGCTCGTTAATACCCTTACATGAACTGCGGGGTAAAAATTAAACTCGTAGCTTCTTTGTTCAAAATGGAACATGGAGTACATGTTAGGTTAGGTTAATATGGTTAGGTTAGGTTAGGCTAGGTTGGGTTAAATCAGGTTAGGTTAAATAAGGTTAGGTTAGTTCGAGTTAGGCTAAGTTAAATTAGGTTAGGCTTGGTTAAGTTAGGCTAGACTAGGATAGGTTATGTTAGGCTGGACTAGGTTAGGTTAGATTATTGGTTAGGGGTTGAATGAGATTACTGGTTGTTCCACAATCCGTGCGGACCGGCATACTGGTATAACTTTTTTCCGAAATTTGAAAGCAACTCTTGAATTTTGTGGCACTCCACTAGTAGATCTCCCTAGAAAAACTAACTTTCTATGTCCTTGGAAATTGCTATGGCACGAAGTCCTTGTTAATACTGTAGCTGGAAATTTATTTAAAATAAAATACTAGGAATTTTAGCTATAATTTACTTTTGAACGTTAAGGCATCGATAAGAGATTATAAAATAAAACAAAAAAAAATTCAGGATATGTCGAAATAACTTGCATTCATATTGGTGCTATTGGTAATGTTATATATAAAATAAATTGTATTTGTTTAGGCCTATGTATAAACGTACAGTATATTTAAATGTATGTTGGCCAATACTTGGATGTTGATGTGCATACATGTAATATATATTTATGGTCTAGATATTTCAACATACACAGGAAATATTTTCTTACTTTTGGATGAGTCAGAAAGATTAAGTTTGGGACAAAAAAATAAGAATTACTGAATAGGTTTGTTAGAATCCCAAACCCAAACGAATGTAAAATAATATTTAATAAATTAAAGTCATTTATTATTTTTTAAGAAATAATTATAATAGGCAAAAATCACATGGCTTAGCTCATTATAATTTATAGTTTATATTTTATTCAAAGCTCACTAAAGCTAACCTAACCTTCCATGGATTTACTATATATGGTCAGTTTTTTATAAGTTGGACAAGGTCGTTATATGGAGTGAAACCTAGTTTTACTATAATTATCAGTGGATTTTTTTTATGACGAGCTCCTACAGTTATTTATGAGAAAAAAAATTAATATCTTGACACGGTAGGTTCATGGCAAAGGGATGATAGCCATTTTTTTACGACATTTAGCTGTTAGCACACCCATAAAATTAATAATGAAAACCCCTACTTAATGAAGAACGCTCACTGGCGGTAGCTTTAATCTCTTAATTTTCGGAAGAAATTTCAGACAACATTTTTACCGCTTTTATAAAATAAACTTTGGCTTAGTCATGTAATAGCCTTACTAGTGGCCACACGGAAAAGAGAATGAACAGATGATAGTCCAATTTTTCTTGTGATAAGGTGGTTATGGTTCCAATATTGGTAATTTATAATGTCATAGGGATTTCTATAATCATTTTACGCACCCTCCCTAGACTTTAAGACGTGTGCACTTCTTCCTAAAATATACATTTATACACCTTTCCCTATAAGCATATTTTTCATGCATTGTAAAGGACCCTCACTCACTACCTCTAAGAACCTTGGTGGTAGTCGGATAAAAATTTATTGGTCAATTAAATGGAACATAATTAACCTTAGATATGTTTCTAATATTAGAGTTTTATAGAAATACTAATAAAAACAATATGTAAAATATAGAAAGGTGTATCAAATTACATTAATACAATACGGTACATTAGGACTCACAATTAGAACCAGAAGTTAAGGAAAAAAATATTCAGAACTACCAGCGATATTGGCACCTTAGACCATGCAGCCACTGAATTGGGTAATTATAGGCCGCTATTGATGTTTATTTGTTAAGTTTGTTTTGTCATACCAAACTTTATTACTTATGTGATTTATATTTTTGGATTTATAGATCTAAGAAGCGTAGAACGAGTTTATCACATTTATTAACGCCTCTTGTGGATGTGTACATAATTATGGTAAAAATATTAATAATAAAACAGATAAATAAAATTATAAAAATCTTGTGTTTCTAGCTTCAATAGCAATTTCATTTCCAATAAGTAGTCAGAATGTGTACATGTTTTTAAATTTACACTTGTGTTAGGAGAGTTAAAAAAAATATATTTAGAAGAAAATAATCTAGGACCGATTTTTATTATAAGAAAAACCATTGTGTATGAGAATACACCAGACACGGACTTATTTTAAATCCAGGGGTATTTTTTAAATTCCTTCTTTGATCTTTGTTTGAGTTAAAATGGCAATTTAAACTTCTACAGCTACTATAAACACACTCATTGCCATGACTCTTAATATTGTAATTTTGATACAAACTATTAAATGCACTCAATGAATTTTTATGTAGATTTTTTTAACAGTAAACTTCAAAAAGATAAACTCTACGGCACACTTAATTGGGTTTTATAAAATGAACTTAATGTCTATATTTATTTTGATGTAAAATTAATTTTAAATTAATTTTAAAAAACAGTGACTCACTCTAGTATCATATAATAGCCTGCGCTAAAAAAATTATTGAAATATACCATCCCAGTCTTTAAGGTGTGAAGATAATACTGATACAGATATTTTCTTAAATTAATTATTATTATTATTATTATTATCACCGCGTCTTACTACCCGTTCGGGTAATGCACACTTAAGCTAATGTGTAATGGTAGGGTGATTGTGAGATGAAATGGAGGACCTACAGTTTAACGTGGAATCCGAACCACGGTGGAGGCCTGGAATTCCCCACATTCACAAGATGTCTTGTCAGAGGTGAGGGAAGGGTTTGGTAATCAGATAAATCTGTGCCGGGACCGAGGATTAAATTAATTGACACCCGTTAATTTCTTTGAGACTACCAATGCTTAGAAATACACTTATACTTCACTACAAATTCATGAATGATAAAACTCTGTTAGAAACTATTATTTACCTGAAAAGAAAAGGAAATTAGGGTTATATTAATATTAAGTTCCAAAATTATACTTCTCGCGAGTGAAAAATTATAATAAAATCAATTAAGCCTACATAGTTTATTGTTTGTATTTATTTTGCAGGTGGAATCAATTGCTTAATAAATAATTGTATCATAGTTTGAAAAAGAATTGGGCTTGTACTGCTAGTTTGTGTTATTTGTTGTGTAATTACTATAAAGCGTTCAATTTAAAACTAATGCTAAGCACAAATTTATACTATATTTTGGTTACCTGGTGGTCTAGGGGTAAGGTGTATGACATCTGTTCTAGTGGTCTGGGGTTCAATCCTCGGTTCCGGCACAGATTTATCTGATTGCCAAACTCTTCCTTCCTGTATAAATAACAACTTGTGAATGTGGGGAATGCCAGGCCTCCACCGTGGTTCGAATCCCACGTTAAACTGTAGGTCCTCCATTTCATCTCACAATCACCCTACCATTACACATTAGCGTAAGTTCGTAAAGCCAAACGGGTAGTAGGACATGGTGCTAGTAATAATAATATTAATAAAGTACGGTATTTAAAAAAAACTGTTTATTCAAAAATATGCTAAAAATATATGCTATATTACTACACCTAGACGCAAAAATTGAACACAGAAACCTTTGATTAGAAAAAAAACCTCTTACTAAACATCATACCAATGCCCTTACTGTCTTTATTAAACTATATAAAAATTATTTTATTTCAGAAAGGAATATCATCCACCAAAATAATCATCATCATCATCATCATCATCATCATCACATCATCATTAAAATGTTTATAACATGTGTTCAAGTCCGTTTAGTAAAGTGCTGTCATTTACTCTATTATTCCACCAATCAATGTTTCTCCTTTAATTGATTCCATTATTCTCATTTCATGTCTTTTATACAATCACCATCTTTAGCTACTAAATGTTAATGTATATTTTAATGTTTATTAAATGTATAATTTTCAATTTTCAATCCACTTAGAACAACAATAGCTCCAAATCAATACCGTTCAGAATGCCAAATAAAGTTTACAATGAAAGTGAACAAAAAATATTCCTACATTCTGCATCTTGTAGAGAATATGTGAATATTTTTCATCGTGCTAGGCTTCAGAACCTCACACAATCTGGAGCTGCTAAATTTAACACACTGGCCATTTATCAAAGATGGCCGTAACTGAAGTGACTTCCCTAGCACGTGGAGTTCGCCAATACGCAGGGCTTATTTTGCCTCGGCCGGTGTGATTTACATCTGACAACGTAGAGCTGTACATTAGTAAATTCGTATACGTCGTCTGTAATTGTTATATATAAGGTTTAGCTACAAAGATCCACGGATAGTGTTAACCAATGAAGAGTCGTAACTGTTGGTCCCTAAATGTCGACGACGACTAACAGGGTAACCTAATCACAGTGGCCCAAGTGAGAACAAGACGGCATAGTACAAGAACTCATTATAGCCTACTGGGCTATAATATATAAGCGTTATTATTATTTCAGATAGCCCGGACAGGAAGAAAACTAAAATCCTAAATAGCGTGTATACAAACTTACCATAAACACAAATAAAACATTAAATAAATGAGTTTACGAATTAAAAGGTAGGTCCTGATTGATACCTCATTTACACAAAGCAGTTGGCCTTTCCTTCGGTAAGAAAAAGCATTAACTAAAGGAGGTTTTCCACTCATAATTTGATGATTTAGCATAAAAATCTCACAAATTTGTCTTGAGTGGCATCACATATTCCATAAATGGATCTCTCACGTGTTGCAGTCGAAATGGAAGCCGACGTCTTCACTTCTCATCTATAGGAAATTGTGCTACGAATTATTATCACTCGGTGAAGATCTAATGAATTTGGATGGACTTGAAACCTCAATCATCGGGTCCTGAGGTGAAATGTTTACCTCAATACCACTTAGATCATCAAAGAAATCGAATAAATCATAAATAATACATAACAGGGAAATGCCAGGCCTCCACCGTGGTTCGGATTCCACGTTAAACTGTAGGTCCTCCATTTCGTCTCACAATCACCCTACCATTACACATTAACGTAAGTGCGTATAGCCCGAACGGGTAGTAAGACGCGGTGCTAATAATAAATAATAATAATAACAATAATATTTAGCACCGGTTCTTACTACCCGTTCGGGTTATACGCTCTAAGTACTAATTACTCTAATGGATTAGGAATTGGGAAGGTTGAATTAGAGGAAGTGAACCCGCATTTGCGTGGAGGGAGAGTGGAAAACCATTTAGGAAAAACCACCCCCAGTTCACCCGACCGAGATTTGAACCTCAATCTCCCCGTCCTCAGCAGTCGAGTAGCTCAACACGACTAGCGCGTTAGCCAACTACGCCACCGAGGCGGGTAATACACAACAGTGTAAAGAGGTTTATTAAAACGTTTTAATGTCTTTTTTTACCATTTCTTTGTACCCATTCAGATTGTACTCTAATATTATTTACGCTAGTGAAATAAAAATGAGAGAGGTATAACTTTAAACTTTATAAAATATTTGTACGTAAGAAAATTGAGAAAAATAAACGCGTCCTTAGTTATAACCCCGAACTCCCCATCATCAGAATATCATACTAAGTGAGCTTGACATTTTGTCCTCGTGCCCACCGGAGCGCGCTTTCAAATGTCTTTTGTCTTCTGTGGCGGAGGACATAGGAAGGTTAGAGGGTAGATGAAGGGTAGGGATGAGATGAAGGTTCGATAACTTTGAAACTATCTACCTCCCGTTTATCTTAAGTCTTTGGACACTTCTACGACTCGCCCTTTTTACCCTTGTACGACCTTAAATCGGGGGGATGAGAGTAAGTAGAAGAGGGGTAAACCGTCCCTAAGGCGACCCTTAGACTGCTGTTGTGCGAGTGCC
The DNA here is from genome assembly GCA_902151425.1 of Timema shepardi. Taxonomy (NCBI): domain Eukaryota; kingdom Metazoa; phylum Arthropoda; class Insecta; order Phasmatodea; family Timematidae; genus Timema; species Timema shepardi. The sequence goes on along the minus strand of CABFVX010000003.1, from coordinate 979,841 downwards.
AGGGATTTCTTGGCCCGGGATCAAAACGATGAGAAAAGGGGGAGGTGGACTGAGTCGTCCAACCGGAAGAACCTAGAATCTTTGGATCAAGCCACAAAGAGACGGACTACGTGTATACCTTTTGCAAAATAAATCCCTTACGTAAAAGTCAGTATCTTCTTCACTAAGATTGTTGAAAAATTATTTATTTATTATTATTTATTATTAGCACCGCGTCTTACTACCCATTAGGGTTATACGCACTTACGCTAATGTGTAATGAATGGTAGGGTGATTGCGAGATGAAATGGAGGACCTACAGCTTAACGTGGAATCCGAACCACGGTGGAGGCCTGGCATTCCCCACATTCACAAGATGTCTTGTCAGAGGTGAAGGAAGGGTTTGGTAATCAGATAAATCTGTGCCGGGACCGAGGATTGAACCCCAGCCGCCAGCACAGAAGTCTGACACCTTACCCCTAGAATGCCAGGTCACCCCTTTGATAGAATTATAAACACTCAAAGTGTTATTATTATTTGAGATACTTAATTCCTATTTTCAGTCCCGATGAATTTTATCAGCCCACGACATATAAGCTCACATAAATATATAGCAGACACAACACGTAAGAGCCCCCAGCCGATAATTCATCAACTTGAGAAAGGAATCACAAATTTCAACAATATCAATGTTATTTTATTTAAAACCCAACGAGATAACAAATATTACGATATATTTTTTTCCTGAGGTAGCGATTAAATTAGATGTGTCATATTCCTGGATACTTTTCAAACACCTATACATTTAATTACCAAGTACTTTTCAATACCAATAGTTTAATACTTTATTCGCACTAAAAAACATATTTTAAAAATATACCTACAAGACGTTATTAATGACAAGATGTATTTGTATTTAGCAGAATACAATATTTATTTGTAAATAGAGAAAGATTCCTTAATATGCAGTTTTACTTGATACTTGTTTAGGTTTTTTTCTATTACGAACCAAAGGAATGCTTTGGAGTGACATTAATAAAATGCTACACTACGAGGATAGGAACAAGTTTAATACCATTTATATTATATTTATATTTAAAACTAAATTAAACACACAACATCTTGCAGATTAAAAGGTGTCGTGTGTACCGGAATTTAGGTTGGCTACTATGGGCAAACGTTGTCTTTTTAACCTAGTATTCTTAATATTTTTTTATTCTATTGACCCGCCTCGGTGGCGTAGTTGGCTAACGCGCTTGTTGTGTTGAACTTGACTGCTGAGGACGGGGAGATCGAGGTTCGAATCTCGGTCGGGTGAACTGGGGGTGGTTTTGTCCTAAATGTTTTTCCACTCTCCCTCCATGCAAATGCGGGTTCAATTCCTCTAATTTAACCTTCCCAATTCCTAATCCATTAGAGTAATTAGTACTTAAAGCGTATAGCCCGAACGGATAGTAAGACGCGGTGCTAAATATTATTATTTATTCAATTCAACAAAAACGCAGTTTTGTGAACGTTCCTTAAGATAAATATTTTAAACAATGTAATAGTTCTATTAAAAAATTAACACATTTTACTCAGTGTGAACATAATATAAACTTTATTTTTATATGGCCCAAGAAGAGATAATTTCTTACTCGTAGTGGTCTTGGATCTGTAACTATTTTTTTGGTCGAAAAACTCGTTAAGTGACAATATATATTTTTCTTATGATAATTTGACCAAGGGGTGTAGCTATGTGCATAAATATATTTGCTCTTATGTAAGAGTTATGTTTTATATTTTCTGAAAAGCTCAATTTGAGGTGGTTATAGTTATCTTTTGATCGTCATAGCCCCAAGGCGTAAAGGATTGATTGTATTCTTGCTTTCGTTTTAAATTGGACTAGTGCTCGCAATAATTATCCTTGTTTACTTTTGTATTGGTACTGGTATTTTAAAATTAGTATTAATTAGCATAGATATATGCGCTTTGAACGATTTAATCTCATGCTGCTTTATTTACTTATGTACATATATTTTCTTCCAGACAAATATTGTTGTGCTTTGTCCACAATATATAAACATAATATTTTTTTATTTTTTATTACAAATTCTGATAATAATACAACAACCTTAAAGCCAAAGTCAATTTCATGTCATTCGTTATGCATTTACATTTAGCAAATCCTAACTCCCTTAACGCGAATAGTTGATGGCTGTGGTTCACTGAAGGTTAAGTCTGAATACGTGAACTTTACATATTTGAGTGAAGGTAGAATAAGTGTCCCAGGTGATCTACCTTTATTTTTCTTTCTCTTTCAACTTCTATTCTATAGAGGAGGGTTGAGACTGTTTTATATTATTAATAAATATCTATCTTTGACTACCTAAAATATATAAACAAATATGTAGTTTAATAACGACTAAAGGGCGACCTGGTGGTCTAAGGGTAAGGTGTCAGACTTATGTGCTGGCGGCCGGGGGTTCAATCCTCGGTCCCGGCACAGATTTATCTGATCACCAAACCCTTCCTTCACCTCTGACAAGACATCTTGTGAATGTGTGGGGAATGCCAGGCCTCCACCGTGGTTCGGATTCCACGTTTAACTGTAGGTCCTCCATTTTATCTCCCAATCACACTATCATTAAACATTAGCGTAAGTGCGTAAAACCCGAATGGGTAGTAAGACGCGGTGCTAATAATAATAATAATAATTACGACGAACCATAAAAATTTAGAACAATTGAAAATTGACATTTAAGTTTGAAATGAAAACAGAAAACTGAGATAAATATTTATTGATAAATAAGAATAGATACTTAAGGGTAGTTTACCAAAAACATTTTTTTTTTTAAATTACCTTTAAAGCCGTAATACACAACCTTTGTACAACCCAATCTGAAATTTCATCTTTTTAAGTATTGCAACCGTAAGAAAACGATCTAACCTGAAATATTGATGGATGTTGACGTCTCATTTCCCGGCAAGCCCTAAAAAGTTGTTTTTAAAATTCCGTCTCTCTGTGTGTGTCTGTTTAACCTTAAAAATAACATTAGATTAATAAAAAACGAGAATAGAAAAATAATGATTTTATCAAAATTGATTTGAAGGATTTTGATTAAAATTCGTATCTAGGCGTTGATTAAGATTATAAATAAAATGGCTTTTTTCATTTTACTATGAAAATGAATTATACGGTACTTTACAAAAGCGGAAATTTCAGTATTTCCACAAATATTTGAGATAATAAATAACTTATCATTGGAACAATGTAGCACTATTAAAAATAAAAAAACTTTTTTTAAATATATTTTGATAAAAGCTATATTTTCTGAGATAGTGTCAAATACACTAATACAATTTAGTGAGCTTTAGTTGTAAAGAGATAATAATTTAATCTTAACGCAATAATTCTCCAATTCCATAGAGTAACTAATTATAATAAATCACTCGAAAAGTTTATTTTTCCTTTAACCTGTTAAGCGAAACCTTTGTACAACAATAATCTATCTCCTTTGTTTAGTAAATATTTACATTTTTTATTGGTCAAAATTTATAAATGAGTAATAGAGTAGAAATGAAATTACCTGAAGATGTGAACCACCTAGTAAAATGTTAAAATTTTAAACCGAATTCGAATTTTTATTATGAAGTGTTGATCCTTGTGAACCAAAAATCGATCAATTTTATTGGTACAAACATACAAATGAGTATTTTCTTTAAAAATAAAACGATGAAATTCCAAACCAGGAAATCAAATATGTTTTAAGTAAGTATAGTGCAATATATTCCTGGATATTCTAGTGTATATTATTTCGTTTTATAAATATTATGAGTGTTGAGTAAATATCTCCATTTTCAAACAATAGAGCGAGAAAGTTCATGAGGAGTTCCGTAGCATTTATTTTTATTATTTTCAACACCGTGTTAATTAAAAAACTTTTATAATAATTGGTAAGTGTGATTTATATGAAATTCATATAACAATATTTGTTGAGTTAAATAAAAACAAATGATTTAGATAAATTTCTTCTTTAAATATCGTCCACAACGCACAAAAAAAAAATATTAGAATCTTTAATTCCTTATCACTTAGATCCAAGTATTTGGCTACTTTAACGCCTTAGACCACTTGAACATACATACTGGTGATAGATATTCCATATATTTATCCTACGGTTCCTATTTAAGTTTACACTTGTATTTTTTGTTTGATATAATAAGAAATTATAGGACGCTTTCTTACTAAAAAAAAGGGGGGACAGTTTACAAAACAATTACAAAAATTAATGTTATTATAAACGGAAACAGAATGGCTTAGAGTATAATTACCTTAAATGTAGTCAGTCAAAAATCACATCATGATCTAACCATTACCGGGAAACTAGAATGAATTAACTTTAAATCGATCATTCGTGCAGATAACAGAATTATCAAAAACTATTATGTTTTTAATAAAAACTGTTTTTCCTTCTAATAAAAGTGAACAAATCGTAGCTAGTTTTCCAAACATGACAAGAAATTTCCCTAAGGTCTATGGTTTCTTCTAATTCTTCGCTGAAAGCTTGGCAGAAAGTTGATATTTAATAAGAACAAAAATAAATTCAAAGAGAAATAATGAAGCAATACTTGTTTCCGAATGGGACGTTCCAAAACTTAAGAATGAAAAACAAAATGAAGAAAGTGAAACTAGAAGAAATGAAATGAAAAGAAATAATAGAAGAGAAGTTGAAAAGGTACGAAAACAAGTTTCAAGAATAAGAGGTTTTCTTAAAATGAGTGTATGGCAGTGGTATGAAGAACATAATTAAATAATATAGAGGCTCTACAGAGAAAGGTTCTTAAAAGGGGGAATTCTAAGTAAAAGGGGTTGTTTTACAAGGGTAGATTTGGGTGGCTGTACTCAAGAGTTTAAAATAAGGGTGGGTTTTAAATTGAGATTCATGGCTGTAGTGGGTATTGTACTGTCCTTACACCAGAACATTAAAACGCAGTGTAGAAGAGATGAGGATGACAAATAGCCAGGATACTCCACCGGAAACACGTCACGATAATTATATTTATTGCTTTCCTTCATTTTAGAGTATTAGAAACATAGCGAAAGTTAAAACTGTAAGATTAACTTTAAACTCATAAATCATTTCATGCTATAAATAAATTGCTTTTACTTAAAACACAATCATAGGAAATTGATGAATGTAGTGGAAATAGTTATCTTTTCAACCAAATATAGCGTAGTGTTTAAGAAAGTTCTAAAAAAATTAGACTTTAAGCCGATAAGGCACTAGTTAATTCGAGTAAAAGCTCAAAAATGACAACCAAAATATTATTATATCGCTACTGGATGAGGCTCTTCGACAATAGAATAAAAAAAAGTTAGAATCTACACATAAGACCGGCACCCTTAATGCAATTTTTAAGAAAAATTGAGAGAAGCCATTTTGCTTGTAGTGTTGGTCAATGCTTTGAAAGGAAATTTATTCAAAATCGTTAGACACAATTTTAATAAAATCTATTTTTTTCTCTTTTCTCCACTAAGGAAGCTACCTTTAAATCTAGGGTTGGATATCCAATTCCAAAAATACCTCGGGGAAAGCCTATGATATCCCTGGATACCAAGTTTTAGCCCGATTGGTATAATAGCTAAGGCTCTACTCCAAGATATTGACATATAGACAGATGGACAGACAGACAGACGGAAATGGAATAAAACTTATTTTATTCGGGGGAAGGGTAGGGGGTCGATCAATGTTGAAATTCATCAAAATATTGAGTTCAATATTTTTTACTATCACAAAACTTTCTTTAACCTTAAGGTATCTAGAAAGTATAAATAGGGAAATACAAAAATTACGGTCCAATAGTATTTTTAATGTGAACCACTGATTAAAATTAATAACTCAATTCGAGTTATGAAGATCCACTCTGTGATCCTGAATTAATTATATTTAATATATTTACAAAGCACTAAGGTCTCGGTAAAAAGCCAAAATATGTCGTTTTGAGGAATTTTCAGATTTTAATATTAAAGTATTATGCTATGAATAGATTATATATATATATATTGATGAAACAAAAGTTTGATGTTTTAAATAATATTCAGAGAAGACTTAGAACATTATTAGATGTTATGCATGAATATATATATATATATATATATTGTATTTTCTTACTAAAGAGACAGTTCAGATCAGCTAATTACGGTGTGAAATATGGATGGAGATCATTTTGTAACTGCAAAATGACTTTTGAAGTATTGAAAGCCATTATTGCTAAGGAGTATCTTTCATACAGATACATCGATTAAAATCGGATAATCATTTTTATTGCCTCATTTGTACAGGAAAACTATTTATAAATGAAGTTTAATCAATAATAATTTAAATTTGATTGATATAAAATATGAATAAACAAATTAATGTGGGTGACCTGGCGGTCTAGGGGTAAGGTGTCAGACTTCTGTGCTGGTGGCCGGGTTTCAATCCTCGGTCCCGGCACAGATTTATCTGTCAATCACCCTACCATTACACATTAGCGTAAGTGCGTATAACCCGAACGGGTAGTAAGACGCGGTGCTAATAATAATAATAAAATTAATGTGTCTCACCAATGAGATGTGCCTCACAGTTTGAGGAACCAACTATTAATTAGAAATACGTCGCGGTTAACTAATCAAATTAAACAATCACTGATTTAGAGTAAATGGATAATTTTAAAATTAGATAAATAATACGGTGGTTTGCACAGAATTTATAATTCTCGTACCCGAAAATGAAGACATTTACTTTAAACTTGTAAAATATGTAAAACGAAATAATATAGAATGTTGCAAAAACATAGTGGTATACACAGAAAAACATTACACTAAAAAAAATAGCAATTAAATAATGTATCGTTATAATATTGGTTTTACACATACATATATATATATATATATATATATATATTAATTGAATTTATTTTAATATAACATCATTTTAAAAATAAGTTATTTCGTATCTCAAATATTCATGTAGATATAATAAGCATTTGTGATATACTCTTACATAAATGACATTCCAAGTAATTTTACTGGGAAATTGATGCACCATTTCTATTGATGTTAAACAGTGCAAAAATAGATATTTAATTAAAATCTTGATGTCCTATCTATAGAAAATCAATTTTGTTCCCTACTCTACCAATGAGTAAGCTGCTCTTAATTTAAGGTGACAGAATAATTCCAAAAATACTTTTGAGGAAACTGATAAAAACCCTAAATACCATGTTTTATGTCTATTAGTAGGATGTTTGAGCTCTAGGCCAAGATACAAACATAAAGTATCAAGAAAATAAAATTTTCATGCGCATAAGATCAAAAAATTTATACTACAATTAAAATATTGATTAATTTCTTATTATGATCACAATACTCCTCCTCTCCACGAGGTTAAGAGGAATTAAAATGGTACTATAAAATCATCAAAACTTTATATGGTGTACGGGTACTAAATATTGGGATAGAAAACATGAATATCAACTTGTAAATAAGGACGGGGAGATCGAGGTTCAAATCTCGGTCGGGTGAATTGGGGGTGGTTTTTCCTAAATGGTTGTCCACCCTCCTTCCACGCAAATGTGGGTTCACTTCCTCTAATTCAACCTTCGCAATTCCTAATCAATTAGAGTAATTAGTACTTAAAGCGTATAACCCGAACGGGTAGTAAGACGCGGTGCTAAATATTATTATTATTATTAACTTTTAAATATTAAAAACACACTCATAAATACATTTAAACTAATAATGTTCAAAACGTAAATGAAAATTTTCAAGAATAATAATTAATAAATTATAAAAAAATAAATAATTATACACCGTTCGAAATTTTGTTGGGTTAAAAACCTCCCATATATCTCTTTTAAACATAATCGTTACAGTATGGCCCCTCTCAAAAAATTTAATGTTCAAAATTCACTCTTTTATCAAGCTACCCTCAGTTCAGGTCTAGATCAAAACACAAATAAATAACAATTTTGAACCTAATATATGTTTCTATAGACATACAGATTTGGATTAGACCAATAAGAAAAAAAAAGCACGTTTTTGTTTTTTGAGGGACATAGAATTTATGATGAATCTATATGATTTATATTGAAAATATCCACAATAACATTCTCGCTTTTATATTAATTAGAGTGCAAAATGTTTACTAACCATTTGGGGTGTTTATTTACTTAAAATAACTGTTTAAATTATATTTTAAATCCTTCAGCAAATTTAATTAATTTAAAAGCAACTCAAAAACAAATAATTTTAAAAACCTAATGTCAGAGCTATATGTTCTATTTATTTTTAATTTTTTAAAGTAGTTAATAACTAACAGAATTTTTAAGGTGTATCTTTTGGTTTGTTTATAAAGTCAGAAAATAGAAAGAACAAAAAAAGTTGATATATTGTTGACACTTTTCAACTTAACTTTTAGATTCATGGGGCATTTGATTTTTCAAAATTGACTTTGATATTTTAACATTTTATTGTAATCATAAAATTTTAAATATCATCTTATGTTATCTATAATATGAAAAATACTCATGTAAAAAAGTGGTTTTAAAATGGGAGTACGTGATATATTTATTAGTCGTACCTTGGCAAAAATATATTTTACTGACAGCAGATTTTTAAAATATCCTTGATTGTATTTATTTTATTTTACTCTAATATAAAAGTATGTCACTACTTTAAGACAACACTGTATTTTTATTATTTATTTTTGTTAATACTTTGTATATATTTTCATTCCATTATGAATTTCAAATTCAAATCAATGTATGATTTCTATTACCGTCAAATGTTCCAAAATATTTAACTTATATAACAGGTGAGGTTTGAAAAAGTTTTTATTTAGATAAAATTAGTGAATTGATTCATATAGATTGACAAGTAAATTATTATAATTACGATTAAAATGCTTTTTACTTAAAATAATATATAAGATTATTACTCCTTACCAAATACATATGGACATTACTAAAATAATATATTTATTTGATAAGTTAAGTAATTAATGAAAAAAAAATACTAGCGCCACTAAAGAGAAATGTCATGTTCATAATTTTAAAAATAACCCCTTGATTTACTTAATATAATATTTTACTAGTGAATAGTAATTTTATTCTAAGAAATCTTTAAAGTCACTCACAAAAAAGTATAACAATAAGAATCAAACCATTGCCTTCATAAACAAACTAATTAAAGAGTGCTGGGATTAAATAATTTAAATATAGACTCATTTAAATAAAATCCGAATGCTTTCTTTGCGTTAGCACCGTGTTTTTTAATTAGTTTATTCAACAAAAGCGTTTTTATGAGATGAATATATGTTAGGAGGGATTTAGAAGGATTTTTGGAAAAATTTGAATGAATATTAGCTAAGAGATGGGATATAAAAACCACAGTTTTTTGTACGTATATTACATTTATAAAACCACTCCCCATTGCCTCGGCTGACAATCTAACTAATAATCAAACTTTTCCATTATCTTCAAAATAGTTATATTTACTGCCTTACATGTTTTGAACAAAAATGAAGAGATTCTATAGTATATACAAAACTAAACTATATTAAATATACACTAAGATATATTATACGATTCTGAATAATTTTAAGGCAAAATAATACATGTTTGTGGAAAATCTATTATTAAAATCTGTGTTGAAAAATTATTCCTGGATAAGAGAGTGGATTATAATAATAGGGGTGTGTCTAGGCTACATCAATCGTAGCCCAGTTTATGGAAATATTAGCTAGTACTAATGTACCGTTTCCCAGGGGATTCCCGGATGTACTAATCGTACATCCTTTCCATGGAGGCTCATTCCATGTCCCGATGAGATGAGGGTGATAGTGAGTATGAGGCTGATAGTGAGTATGAGGGTGATAGTGAGTATGAGGTTGATAGTGAGTATGAGGTTGATAGTGAGTATGAGGGTGATAGAGAGTATGAGGGTGATAGTGAGTATGAGGTTGATAGTGAGTATGAGGTTGATAGTGAGTATGAGGTTGATAGTGAGTATGAGGTTGATAGTGAGTATGAGGGTGATAGTGGGTATGAGGGTGTGGAACCATTGGAACCACTGGAAACACTGGAAACAATTAATTTTTAACTTAAGTTTAACTATCCTAACCCCAGTTATCATGGAAATTAATGTTCCTCTATAAATAAAAATCTTCCAGTAATAACTTGAAATCAAACCCAGCACCTCTAGGTCAAAAGCCAGTGGATAGCGTAACTAAAACACTAGGCCATTTAACAGTATATTATAAGATTATTCGCCATTACGAAGCTATCCAAATTAATCCTGCATCCAGGTTTTATATAACAATCCTAATTTTAACATAAACGCTTTTAAAATGTTAAAAAATCGATCTTGTAATGGGAAATTACTGGAGTGTTCGGATATGATATTACTTAACACCTATCCTCAGTCCCAGCACAGATTTATATGATTGCCAAACCCTTCCTTCACCTCTGACAAGACGTGTATTAATCACAACTTGTGAAATGTGTGGAATGCCAGGCCTCCACCGTGGTTCGGATCCCACGTTAAACTGTAGGTCCTCAATTTCATATGGATCACCCTACCATTACACATTAGCGTAAGGCGTACAACCCGAGTGGGTAGTAAGACGCGGTGCTAATAGTAATAATAATCATAATAATAATCATAATCATAATAATTATAATAACAATAATAAACACATCATACTGTATATGGTCAAAGAAAGAAGGTTCTTTGTCGAAGGACAAATTGGAACCTTTTTCTTGTTCGTTTACTCACTTTTACACAGCTAACAACGATCATTAAATTGAAAAAAAAAGAACTTATTTCCTTCTAAAAGAAATCAAACACAAGTTTAACTTTGTTCATTTATTGGAGAAAATAATTGGAAGACTTGCTAAACCATCAAAATGTTTAAAGAGTAACTTACGAAAAGGTTTTTTAAAAGTTGCTAAAGCTCTAAGAACATCGCATACGTATTTGCTACTTGTACTCAATGCTTTTCTCTACTCCCCACTTAAACTAAATTTAGATTGTGTTTTTTATATCTCTTTTACTTTAAACAATATTTATTCACTTATACAATCTAACTGTCCGTTACTTGCAAAGCTTGGAAGATTGAATATGAATTTTTATTCAGATAAAGCCATTTGACGAATGAGGTTATTAAATTCTAAAATTGAACCTTGGTATGGGAATTGAACGTAGGGCCCTTGACATGGTGGCCAATACTCTACAACTGAGCTATCAAGGACTCGCCCCTTATTCAGGTTCATTCATTATCTGCCTTAAATATACACTAGCAAACACAAGAAAAAATTGCGTTATAATTAAGTAAACATTTTTTACTTCCCGAATTTATATTTTATTATTCTCTTTTTAAAGGATTTAAGGCCAAATTCTTCATTATTTCTGGACAAAAAAAAACCTATATTAAATCAAAAAGGGTCAATACTTCGTAATAAAATTTCACTTCTGGTTAAATCTTTCGACATTTTATTATGGGTTGTACATTCTATGGTTATCGCATTTTTATTAAATTTATCATTTATAACTTTAGACCAATAAAAAAGGTAAATATTTATATTATGATAGAAATATATCATTGTTGTATAAAAATTTTCCCAACGAGGTTAAAGAAAAGAACAACCTTTTTGAAACATTTATCTACTTACGTTATGTCATTGCTTTCAAATAGTCGCAGCGATAAGAAATTTCCGCTTCTATAGAGTACCCTAAAAGTAATTTGATTGAAATATATCATTGTTGTATAAACATTTTCCCAACGAGGTTAAAGAAAAGAACAAATTTTTGAAACATTTATCTACTTTATGTAATTAGCAAGTTATTGCGTTAAAACCTAAGTGTATCTATTAAATTAAAGCACACAATATTGTGTTAATATATTTGCCAATATCTCCAAACTTTTGGTTTTATAAAGCTATATTTCAAATAAATGTTCTTTATTTTTAATAGTATTACAATTTTTCGATAATAAATTATTTATTATCTTAAAAAGTTGGAGACACAAGGAAATTTATGCTTCTGTAAAGTACCCTAAAATCATTTTTATAGGAAAGTAAAAATAACCATTTTGTTTATAATCTTAATCAACTCCTAGATACGAATTTTAATCAAATTTGTTATAGCCGATTTTGAGAAAATCGATATTTTCTTATTTCACCCTTTGTTAACTATTAATTTTAGGGTTAAACAGACACACAGACAGATGGCATTGCAAAAAATACTTTTTAGGGTTCGGGGGGGGG
>CABFVX010000003.1:922452-959580 GCA_902151425.1 Timema shepardi | reverse complement strand
CCCCCCCCCCACTAAAAGGCAATAGTATAAGGGTGTACGTTACAGAAATAAAGGTAAAGGTATCCCCATATTCATTTTCTCCTTCAAGGTTACCTGATGTAAGGGATGGAAGAAAAAAGGCAAGAGCTTAGAGACCACAAGATAAAACTTTTTAGGATTGGTAAATACTAACGATTCTGGTAGAAATACACTCTCTATTGATCTAAAACCAATAGTTTTATTGATGAGTCTAGCAATTTATTATTGTAGAATATAAAATACAAAATTCAATTGCATGGTCACAAGGTAAGAAGGGAAAAAAAGGTACAGAGTGAATTAATTGTGTGTGTAGTGTCCTACAAAACAAGAGCACCAGTGAGTATTTTAAGCTTAAAATATTTAGTACCGTATTTTATATTAAGCTTATGATGCCTTAGATAAATAGTATTGCATGCACAGAAATAACACCTATACTCTGGTGTGCCAGAGCCTTTCTTTGCCCTTTGGGTTTGGGGCTATATGGGGCCAAATTATGTCATATACAGGTTAGGCTAGGCTTAGTATAAAACACGATGGGTGGGAGATATAGGGGTTAAATAAAATCTATTTTCAGGTTATTAAAAAGGGGAGGAAAAGGTCATTAATGGGAGAGCCACATATATTTAAAAAAATAAACACAGATAAGCTGTATGATTTTTAGGTTTGGCATGACTTTCAAACAGGTTTTGATTAAGATTAAGATAAACCCATACAATTTGTAAATATGATTATCACTTAACAGAGACCTGGTGGTCTATGGGTAAGGTATCAGACGTCTATGCTGGCGTCCGGGGTTCAATCCTCGGTCCCGGCAAAGATTTATCTGATTACCAACCCCCTTCCTTCACCTCTGACAAGACATCTTGGTAATGTGAGGAATGCCAGGCCTCCACCGTGGTTCGGATTCCACGTTAAACTGTAGGTCCTCCATTTATTCTCACAATCACCCTACCATTACACATTAGCTTAAGTGCGTATAACCCAAACGGATAGTAAGACGTGGTGCTAATAATAATAATTATCACTTAAAACACATAATCGTGGTGAGTGCAGTTATAAAGTCAAACCACTTTTAAAAAACACTTGAAATTTGAATGAATTAGTTCAAATAATTTAATTAAATAATTAATAAATTTTGGTTAAGGGTTAATTACACAAATATGATATAAACTTTGTGTCATAGCTGTTCATAGTTATGATTTTACTCTGCGTGGCATTGAAAATGATCCTTCAGCAGTTGCAGATTTACCAGGGATAGAAAATAATTAACTTAGGAGGATACACAGTCCCAGAAATAGTTTTTTTTTTAATTTAAGAGTGCATTTCTTTTAATTGGTTTAGAAAATCTTCAAAATTGTTTGGTGCTTGAATTAAATTTTGTATCAATTTCTTTTCTCTTTTATGCTTTGCTTTATCAAAATTGTAATCTTGTTTACAGGGGAAACTCTTTTAAGGAATATTTATATATACATATCTGAATATTTTAAGAAATGGTTCCCTTGATATGGTTAAAAATGAGTAGGCCTATATGTTGAATTTACCACATTATAAAACATTTAATATATTTGTATTAAAAAATATATATAAATTCAACAGTAGTTTAGTCAAGACCGATCTTTGAAAAAATAGGCATCTTTTTCAAATTAATCAAATCACGTCCAGAATTGGTATATGGGGGAAATATTTTTTTGAAATATGTGATTATTTTTATAAAGTAAATATAGTTAAGGGTAATTTACCTACTTCCAGTTTTTAACAATACATTTTTTTTTTAAATTGGCATTGAGTATTCACTAAACTAAACATAGGTTTTGGGTAGTTTAAGAATATGTAACTTTTGAAAAAAAATTTTTTTTTTTTAATATTTGAACCATTTTTATAAAATGTATTAATTGAAGTTAGAAATATGATGTGTTTGTTTTTAATAGATAGAACTACTTCCGGATAACTTACTAAAAACACACATTTTAAAACAAAGTTTCTTGAAATCAATAATAGAGAATATGAAAAATTTGGTGCTATTTGGTGGTACAATTTATTTACTCGAGTGATCTAACTTGGTATTTACACAATTGTATACTAGAGGTATGGTTTATCACTTATATTTCTCCATATTTTCTTGAGGTGAATGCTATTGTATTCCCATAAAATAACATGTTAGTTCAAATATTATACCACTGACCACCTACGAGTAGAGAAATATTATTATTATTATTATTATTAGCACCACGTCTTACTACCCGTTCGGGTTATACGCACTTAGGCTAATGTGTAATGGTAGGGTGATTGTGAGATGAAATGAAGGACCTACAGTTTAACGTGGAATACGAACCACGGTGGAGACCTGGAATTCCTCACATTCACAAGATATCTTGTCAGAGGTGAAGGAAGGGTTTGGTAATCAAATACATCTTTGCCGGGACCGAGTATTGAACCCCGGCCGCCAGCATAGAAGTCTGACACCTTACCCCTAGATCACCAGGTCACCGTAGAAAAATAACACCTGGAGACAGAAATCAAAGACATAACATTTGTCTTAATGCACCGTTGCGCTATGGCCTAGCAATTCAGATTCTTCCTAAATAAATATAAATATGTATATATATATATATTATTTTAAGGAACCTGTGATGGAAGCACTATCAGAAACACAACCATTGTGATTTGATATTTAATTAATAATAATAATTTGCACCGCGTCTTACTACACACTCGGGTTATACGATTTAAGTACTACTAATTAATCTGACAGATTAGGAATTGGGAAGGTTGAATTAGAGGAAGTGAACCCGCATTTGCGTGGAGGGAGATTGGAAAATCATTTAGGACAAAACCACCCCCAGCTCACCCGACCGAGATTCGAACCTCGATCTCCTCGTCCTCAGCAGTCGAGATCAACACGACAAAGCGTGATAGCTAACTACGCCACCGAGGCGGGTTGATATTTAATTATATGATATCACACGTTAAACATGTACTAAGCTGTTTTTAAATCATAGCTTTTTAACACAATTTATTCTATATGAACCTAAGTACTTTGAATACAAACTAACATAATCAAATCATTGCACTGTATTTATGATTTATTAATAAAAAATGGTACGTAGCTTACTGTACAGGTAGCATAATACACATAACAATAGGAGAATAAAATTAAATGTTAAACAGTAGGCATTAGGTACGAGCACCGATGACTGATGGAAACATCCCGTGTTGATAGCTCAGAAAGGGTGGCAAGTAAGACCTTGAAGTAGGCATTACCACTTAGTCTAATTTAGAAAATTTCCCTAATGGGGAAAGGGATAAATTGTCATATATCATTCAAGACAATGGTATTCATGACATTCCTACATTCAAGTAATAAAGATTGATTTTTTTTTTCAATTTTTGTCCACATTTTAACAATTGCTGTATATAAACATGCGTCTTTAGAAGATTTCAAGTCCGTTATTAAGAAAGTCTGTTATTGGGAGTTGGTTTCGCCATAAAAGCCCATGTTATCTTGCCGGGGAAACTTAAACTGTCCGTTATAAAGAAGAATCCTCTATACAGAGGTGGCAGTTAAGAGATATTTTATTAAACCCACTATCTCGACCGTTGTCACAGACGATTTTTTTTAACGTAAACCAAATAATTTCCCTTTTTTTCAACTCTAGTAAATGTATTCACTACTATTCAATCATAACATTTGTGTGTAATTGATTAAAATAATATGTGAAACGTCATATAATTTAATGAAATACATGGAAAGCTGTGTTTATCATATTTGTAAACCAGCTAACTCCATCAGGAAGACCGCATCATAATTTCACTGTACAGTCGTAACATTGAGGCAACAGTTGGCCTTTAGAGGGTATAGTCACAATTTAAACAAATCGTATGAGTGTAGAGTTGGAAATTGACTCGTCGCAAAGCGAGGTATTCCTGCCAAGTTTAGTGAATAAACATTGGCTGTCTTTGCCCAACATTCCGGATTCAATCCACGTGTCATGTGTATGTTTATCTACACATAAATTAAACTTATTTTCTAACGGCATCCATGACAAAATTTAATTTCAAAATATCTTTTAGTTAATAATTAGACCACTTTCTTATATGTATAAGCATTTATTTATCGAATACCAAACTATAAATAATACCAGATACTGAATCAAAAACTTATATAAATTATACATATATTTGCGGGAAGTTCACGTGGGAACTTTTTTAAAAAAAATAATTACCTTTAATTTAGGATGGAAAAGGACGCAGGCAAGTGTTTATGTAGCTTTTATATCGTAACACTTAATTGCTCAAAATAAATCAAATATTTCTTCGGTATAAACACAGAGCTATCTCTTCACACAGGGGTATCAAAAGTTTTCTTATATCAGTCAAAAGTGTCCAGAAATGTAACTACAACTTTTTCTCTAAATTTAAAAATGTTGTTATCCAATGTCGCTATGGAAATAGGAGATATTTGAAATGTGTCAATACCACCAAGCCAAGAAAATTAAACTTCATGTTTCTACTGGAGAAGTACTTTATTTATTATAGAAAAAATATTTTTTCTCTATAAAAACTTCAAAAACACTGGCATTTTCTCGTGTCTCCTTCCTACCAACCTTGAAACACCTGGATGATTTTCAAACTTCCATCTTCTGGTAATTGTAAAACCAGACCAGACAAGTTACAGTAGCCCCGTGGTTTCTTTGGTGCAGACTGACAGTTCACAGCTGACTTCTGAAAGTCAAAATTTAGGTATATACCTACATTTTGACTGTCAGAAGTGACAGCTGCTAAACTCATGTCTTTGTTTCAGATTATATGGTTTGGCGTAGGGATACATAATTTAGTCTGGTAGCTTTTCAAAGCTGTCAGTCAGCACCAGAGAAGCCATTGGGCTACTATAGATGCCTTAGCCTGCAAGTCCACAGCATACAAATATATCACTAGGACGCGTGACACTAGAGTCACCCAGTGAGGGAAGTTTGAACCTCAAAGCAATTCTATCAAGCAATTTCCCACGGACAGTGACAAATAGGGGTCGTACCACTTGTACTGGGTTAGTAACCTCATTGAAGTGAAGGTTTTGTTTCTCGGTTTATATACAAGTGGAAGGCAAACTTCGCTCCACTAATTTTCGTGTAAGTTTGTCTGCGGGTTCCACCGAAGTATTCAATTTAAGTATAGAGGGTCTACATTCACACACAGGTCACTAGACTATCAATGGTTTTATGAATGTTCTTCGCGTGGATGGGACAAATTGTTTGTTCCACGCTGTTATAAATGAATAGTTATAATTTTGGTTAATAGAAACATTATATTATTTTAATTTTTTTAGAAACGCATTTTACTACCGTTTGGGTTTTAATCCTATGCAATAATTAGGCTAGTAGGTAAATGATGAGTTAAGTTGAAGTTAGAGGAAATATACCCCAATTTGCAAAGAAGGAAAGTGGAAAAACATTTGGAAAAAATCTCCCTCAGTACACAAAAACATGATTCGAAATTAGATCTCCCCATCATCGTAAATCCAGTTTATTGCGAGAATGATTACTTGGTGTAGACCATGCTCCCTCATAAGTGGGTATAATATTTAATCAACAACATAATATTTACTCACAAAACACTCATAGAAAAGTTGGATCTTCAGTTAAATAGTTTGTAATAACTATCCGCCTTATGGACTTTTCATATATATTGTGTTAATAGATTTTGCTGCCAGTCCCAGAATCTGGTATCCTGGTTAAGTAGGAAAGTAAACATTTAATTAATTAACACATTTGCATAAAGAGAATAAAATATGTTTTTTATGTAAAAACAGCCCTTTAATAGTTATAATTTTGGTTAATAGAAACATTATATTATTTTAATTTTTTTAGAAACGCATTTTACTACCGTTTGGGTTTTAATCCTATGCAATAATTAGGCTAGTAGGTAAATGATGAGTTAAGTTGAAGTTAGAGGAAATATACCCCAATTTGCAAAGAAGGAAAGTGGAAAAACATTTGGAAAAAATCTCCCTCAGTACACAAAAACATGATTCGAAATTAGATCTCCCCATCATCGTAAATCCAGTTTATTGCGAGAATGATTACTTGGTGTAGACCATGCTCCCTCATAAGTGGGTATAATATTTAATCAACAACATAATATTTACTCACAAAACACTCATAGAAAAGTTGGATCTTCAGTTAAATAGTTTGTAATAACTATCCGCCTTATGGACTTTTCATATATATTGTGTTAATAGATTTTGCTGCCAGTCCCAGAATCTGGTATCCTGGTTAAGTAGGAAAGTAAACATTTAATTAATTAACACATTTGCATAAAGAGAATAAAATATGTTTTTTATGTAAAAACAGCCCTTCCTACATTAAGATATAGGTAAGGACATCTTACTTAACACATGTCTGGTTTGATTGTGGTCCAAATGTGAGACGGTTTTACCACATAACGATATTATTCAATTAGTATTTGCAAAGCTTCAAATATCAGTCCAAACTTTGAATAAAAGTTTTTGAAGCAAGAATAAAACTCAATACTTTATGAAAGATTTGAAATATCTCAGTTTGTAACATATTTTAATATTTTAAATATTTGAGTAATTATGTATGAGAATCTTTAGTGAGAAATAGTAAATTATTTGATGTTTCCATGTGATATACATAAAGTATGTTTAGTAACAAATTAATGGCTTTTCTAAATAATTTTGTTTTACCCTTTTGTTATGTTACAATGAGCGTAGGACTATTATATTATAATAAATGCTCTTAGGCTAGTTATATCTAGGTGTATCTATTTACTTCATATATATATAAATCATTTAATGGATTTCTCAACTTTATTTAATACTTCAGATATAGGATTTACCCTAAGGTCTCATAACCTATCATTCCTTAATTACTTTGTTTTATGGGTAACACTGAATACTATTTAAATGTCCTGAGGCCAACCGTCTGGGATTTTTCGGCAACTGTATTGGGTTGCGTACCCATGGGTACTCTTGATGTACTCAGATGTTTATTATTACTCAAGCTGCTCACTCCTATTGTCCTGTTATTATTTTTTTGTATACTTTGGACCCATTTTGATAGGTTGCGTCTAAAATAAGGGCTCAATACTTTTCCCGAAAAACCTGATAAGCCCTATCACTATAGTTTATAGAAAATTATATGTGTTCTGATATAAGCAATCGCTTAAGAAAGTTTTCGTTAAATACCTCAAATAATTGTTTTTAGCAAAGAAACCCTAAATTTGTTTATCTAACTTGCGTCTTAGTATTCGTTCTTACAATAATGACACATGAACTATGGTAGTAGGGTAGGAATGAAAAATCTGGAAATTTAAAATTAATTTAACGACATGCGTTTTCAGGGAGTGTGTAAGATTTAGGGAGACAATAACTCTATTCAAATTACATCCAAGTGGGCTCTAGACCCCGATATCACCGTCCCTTGCAGTAAATTAGAAATCATGCAACTAATTATGCAGGTCTCTATTATAAAATTCATCAATATCTCTCATAAATAAGTTATCTACACTAATATTATAAAGAGGAAAGATTTAATTTTTTGTTAGTAATGGATAAATTTAGAAACTACTGAACCGATTTTAAAAACTCTTTCACCAATATAAAGCTACATTATCAGCGAGTAACATAGGCAAAATTTATTTAGAAAATTTAATTTATTCCTCACTAAAATGTCGATAGTCACTCATATTTTATGGTAGAGTCAATTATGATTCTTCAATATGTGCGTTTAAAATAATAATGCGGCAAGAGGGAGGGGTTGGGGAAGGGGTAAGGGTCTAGTTATATATAAATTAATAGTTATAATTTTGGTTAATAGAAACATTATATTATTTTAATTTTTTTAGAAACGCATTTTACTACCGTTTGGGTTTTAATCCTATGCAATAATTAGGCTAGTAGGTAAATGATGAGTTAAGTTGAAGTTAGAGGAAATATACCCCAATTTGCAAAGAAGGAAAGTGGAAAAACATTTGGAAAAAATCTCCCTCAGTACACAAAAACATGATTCGAAATTAGATCTCCCCATCATCGTAAATCCAGTTTATTGCGAGAATGATTACTTGGTGTAGACCATGCTCCCTCATAAGTGGGTATAATATTTAATCAACAACATAATATTTACTCACAAAACACTCATAGAAAAGTTGGATCTTCAGTTAAATAGTTTGTAATAACTATCCGCCTTATGGACTTTTCATATATATTGTGTTAATAGATTTTGCTGCCAGTCCCAGAATCTGGTATCCTGGTTAAGTAGGAAAGTAAACATTTAATTAATTAACACATTTGCATAAAGAGAATAAAATATGTTTTTTATGTAAAAACAGCCCTTTAATAGTTATAATTTTGGTTAATAGAAACATTATATTATTTTAATTTTTTTAGAAACGCATTTTACTACCGTTTGGGTTTTAATCCTATGCAATAATTAGGCTAGTAGGTAAATGATGAGTTAAGTTGAAGTTAGAGGAAATATACCCCAATTTGCAAAGAAGGAAAGTGGAAAAACATTTGGAAAAAATCTCCCTCAGTACACAAAAACATGATTCGAAATTAGATCTCCCCATCATCGTAAATCCAGTTTATTGCGAGAATGATTACTTGGTGTAGACCATGCTCCCTCATAAGTGGGTATAATATTTAATCAACAACATAATATTTACTCACAAAACACTCATAGAAAAGTTGGATCTTCAGTTAAATAGTTTGTAATAACTATCCGCCTTATGGACTTTTCATATATATTGTGTTAATAGATTTTGCTGCCAGTCCCAGAATCTGGTATCCTGGTTAAGTAGGAAAGTAAACATTTAATTAATTAACACATTTGCATAAAGAGAATAAAATATGTTTTTTATGTAAAAACAGCCCTTGAATACCCCATTTTTAAATAAAGTATTTTCTAAAAAAAATACTTCATACCAAGTGTTATTTATTTATTTATCTTTATTATTAATAGTTATTAATTCGCCTTTCCTCTGCTGTCCTGGATTGTAAAACTGTGAGTGTGCAGTACAAATCAATAATTGTATCGGTTATTCTCTATTAGTGAGAAACTTCGTTTCTTACCTTAAATGACGACAACAAAATTATATGATGTACAAAAATAAGTTACATAGGGAAGATATTTGGTTCAAAAATAAATGATAACTATAATCACAAGACGTTGTTAGAATAATCAAGTCTCTTAAAATATCGCTGGGCAGGACATGCAGCGATAATGGTGGATTCTAGAAATATGTTGAGTGTATTGACTGGCAAACCAAATGGGAACAGATCCTTGTGAAAAAGCGGATGGGAGGATAACATTAGAATAGACCTGAATGAGATAGGGTGTAATGAGGTGGACTGGATAGAACTAGCTCAAGATAGAGATATTGTATAATGATGTGGACTGGATAGAACTAGCTCAAGATAGGGATAGATTGTAATTATGTGGACTGGATATAACTAGCTCAAAGTAGGGATAGGATGTAGTGATGTGAACTCGATAGAACTATCCCTAGATAGGGATAGGGTCTAATGAGTTGGACTGAACAGAATATTTAACACTTACCTTAACCCATTTCATGCTGCTCACATATAAAACAAATTAGACATCACGAACATTATTTTTTTAACTGGTAATAGAGATAACAAGCTTCCAATAGCATCGGTCACAAGGCATAAACCTAAAAAATAACTTCGTTTAATGGTAGCAAGCCCTACACTTTTAGGTTTGCTATGATATAGGTTCCAGTTTAGGACCAGAGATCAATCGGCCAAGAAAAGACTGCTAGATTTTTCAGGGTAAATTCAGCACAAATATTGGCTTGAATATATTTTGTTTAGTTATTTATGTAGTGACTCAAAATCTTGAAATATATAAAGTTGATTCGATCTTTTTTAAGAATTGTATTCATATTATGTAAATAAACCAAATGGAAAGTCACATTTTCGGATTGAACCATACAGGTGATAAACTTTTTTTCCTTGGTCATGAAAATTTGACTTTCTTAAAGAATCTGGTTCCTAAACTTATCCAATCCCCTTCTGAAACTTAAAACATGTGAACCTAAATTTAGATTCACACTTTCCGTACCAAGAAGAAAAGTTTGTTTGGTTCTCTCGCTCAAGTCTCAACATTACCTTTCCTGTTTACCATTCAGCATAGTTTCTAAACCAATCTAAGTTCTTTCTTCACTCTTATTTTCCTTATCCATCTAAAAAAAAAGTTTTTCTTTTCTGGTTTTGTTACGATGAAAAAAGAAAAGCCGAATAGAAAAGATGACGATCGATCGATTTCATCAAACAGATGAGAGGGGGAAAAAAATGTGATAAAGGTATCAGAAGACTCCAACGTATATTTCTCTCGAAAACCAGAGTAGGATAACAGGAATGGAAAGGAGGTATTTCTCCACTGGCAAGAAGGTATTTCTTTATAAGATAGATAGATAAATGAAGACGGAATGAGAGCATCATCTGGGATAGGCTCTTCTCGCCACCAGGATTAGAGTAAAATAGTCGAAAAAAGGCGCGAGTTTTTGGGGTTGGGTAGGGAAGAAAATAAGATGCAGAACAAGACAGAGTGATAAGGAAAAAGAAGATGCTGAAACTGTTGTATGGATCTGCTTCTACCCCCATTTTCTTGCAGAGTAACGGAAATGAAATCTCGCTTCACCGCCATTTACTGAAGAGGTTTGCGTGTTTCCATTTCTCTCTCTCTCTCTCTCTCTCTCCTACTATTTCACTCTCACTTATTCAGTCAACTTAAGGAGACAATATCGCTCGTAGGCTGCGTGGGGGATAGCACTGTCTTTCTCGATAAGGATCTTCTTCAACATCAATAATAATACTTAGCACCACGTCTTACTACCCGTTTGGGTTATACGCTTAAAGTACTAATTCCTCTAATGGATTAGGAGTTGGGAAGGTTGAATTAGAGGAAGTGAACCCGCATTTGCGTGGAAGGAGAGTGGAAAACAATTTTAGGAAAAACCACCCCCAGTTCACCTGACCGGGATTCGAACCTCGATCTCCCCGTCCTCAGTAGTCCAGCTCAGCACAACTAGCGCGTTAGACAGCTACGCCACCGAGGCGGGTTCTCTCTTCAACATCAAAATTTTGTTGTTTGATAGATTCAAATCAGGTTGGTTTTTGCGTGGAAAATAAAGATCCGCTTACTTATATGTGACTAATTTTTTTTTTAGGTTAATGGGGTTTAATAAAATATTAAAAATAGTTAAAAATTAAAAAAAAGTATTTTAGATATATCTTAAAGGATAGCTTGAAATATGATTATTTTCAACGCCCCAAAATAAAAATATTTACGTTAGGTTTATATATCGATTTATTTTAGAATCGGTGACCTGGTGGTCTAGGGGTAAGGTGTCAGACTTCTGTGCTGGCGGCTGGGGTTCAATCCTCGGTCCCGGCATAGATGTATCTGATTACCAAACCCTTCCTTCACCTCTGACAAGACATCTTGTGAATGTGGGGAAAGCCAGGTCCCCACCGTGGTTCGGATTCCACGTTAAACTGTAGGTCCTCCAGTTCATCTCACAATCACACTACCATTACACATTAGCGTAAGTGCGTATAACCCGAACGGGTAGTAAGACGTGGTGCTAATAATAATAATAATAATAATAATAATAATAATAATATTTTAGAATCGCGTCTTACGTCCTATTCAGTCCAAACCCTTATATACTAGTGACGTCAGTGAGTTAGGGATGAGGCAGTTTGGATTTAGAAGAAATATATCCCCAATTGCGTGTAGAAAAGAGAGGGAAACAATTTTGTAAAAATAACCCTCAATACAACCGAGTGGAGTTCAAGCCCCGATATCTACGTTGATGTCAGAATAGTCTAATATAAGAGTGACGTATTAGACAAAACAGGAACCACACAGGTATTTGTGTTTATTAAGATATCTACCGATACGTCTATTAGATTAAATATTACATCCTGATTATAAAAGTATTTTTATAATCTAATTATTTTCTTAAAGGTAGAAATTCAATATCTATTTATAATAACTGGAATCCTTAGGATATGGATTTAATTTAAAAATCATATCGTCTCATTTGTTGGTGAAGAAATTACAGGTTTCAAATCCAGGCAGAATATACCGCGGACGGTCTTTCTGAAAAAAAAAAAATCCCCTTCTATTCACTAAAATATGAGCACCCTTTCTATCGATTCTATCTTCTTCATTCTTACCCTATTTGGGTTATTAAAATGTACAAAAATAAACAAATATAATAAGTGTATTATGATTTTTATCGATATTAATAACTTAAATAAGCACATAGATTACCTAGAATAACATATGACCCATAGTAAAAAGGATACTGGTGCTATCTATGATCATTTTACATACTTTAATAATAAAATAAAAGTGATACAATTTAAATTTAAAGTCATAAATAGCATTTTATATAACATTATAAATTAAAATGTAAATTGAAATTTTTTACCACGCTGTTAAATACTTATAATTAAAAATCCCAAAAATAAATTTGAATTAATTTTTCTCACAATATAAAAGTCTGTTTTTCAATTGTTAATAAACTACTTTATGTCAATTTTGGACATAATTAGTATAGGCCTAAAATATGGATGCACTTGTTGAATGATGCAAAATTCTAGCAACGCGTCTTACTACGTTTGTTGTATATGCTTAAACTCTATCTAATCTAATGGATTAGGAATTGGGATGCTTGAATTTAGAAGAAGTGAAGCCATATTCGTGTGGAGGGAGAGTAGAAAACAATTTAGAAAAAAACAACCCTAGTTCACCCGATAAAGATTTGAATCTCAATCTCTCCATTCTCTACAGTCTAATCCAACACGAAACTAACGCGTTAGTTAACTACGCCACTGAGGCGGGTATTGAATATTGAATCGAAAAGACCTGAACTGTCTTTATATAATGGGCAGGTCTCTTTGATTGTTACTTGTCAAGATCATAATAGGCCGTTAACATTAACCCACTGGAAAGATTATAAAAATGACTTGGTAGTGCTTTGAGATTAAAAAAAAAATAGAGTTCACAATAAAATATATTTCCCTCTTTTATCTTAAAATATAAATTTACTACGAGCTCTTAATATTTGTGAGATGAAATAATAGGTATATACATTTGTGTAGAAACACTACACTAAATTTCATAAATTATATACTATACAATGTTACTTCCTCTATGGCATTATGAATTAGAAACCCTGTTAAATAAAAATTTATAAAAGCAAATTATTGTTGTTAGGCAAAGACCATTAGATTAAAATTCATTTTCAAACATTTGAACTAGAAATTATATATTATATTTGATTATTTTTCAGAAATTATTGGTTTTATACCAATATATTTCAAATAAAAGATATTTATATTTAATATTACTACAACTTTACAATGATTAGTTATTTCATATCTCAAATTGATAAAGGGGAAACAATCAAAATTGGAAAATCTTCCTTAAATAAAGTACCCTCAAAAACAGATTTTATCATATATATATGATCTAACGATTTTGTTTAAATTAAATATATATATGTGTGTATATATATGTGTATATATATGTGTATATATGTATATATGTATATATTTAATCAAAATCGTTAGAGAAAATTTATAGCATATATATATATATTTAATTTAATTAAAATCGTTAGATTAAATTTCCGAAAATCGATTATTTCTCCTTTGTACCTTGGGTAAACTACTCCTAAACTCAGAGTTAAATTTTTAATTCGGAAAACTCATCGGGGTGACCTTATGAAAACACCAGATACCAAAATGTAGCCCAATAAGTAAAATAGTTTCCACTTTATCATAGGGTAGAGACATACCTTATTTTTAAAACTATTATTTTGGTTTAAGGGGGGTTATTAAACGTCGACATTTATCAAGATCTCAAGATCTATATTTTTTTCACGATCACAATACTTCCCTATTGGAGGTATCGATAGAAAATAAAAGTATACTGTGAGTATGAGGGAACTAAAATTAAATGATTAAGGGAATTCCGTGGTAGTTTTTTTTATGATTGGTGAACATTAACTCCAGATCATTCAGGTTGTACCGTAGACCCACGGCTTCTTTGGTGCTGACTGACAGCTCACAGCTGACTTCTGACAGTCAAAATTTAGGTATATACCTAGATTTTGACCGTCAGAAGTTACAACTGCTAAACACATGTTTTTGCAGATCATTTGGTTCGGCGTGGGGATACATATTTTGGTCTGGTAACTT
Source organism: Timema shepardi (assembly GCA_902151425.1). Classification (NCBI taxonomy): domain Eukaryota; kingdom Metazoa; phylum Arthropoda; class Insecta; order Phasmatodea; family Timematidae; genus Timema; species Timema shepardi. Next base: position 945,308 of record CABFVX010000003.1, on the reverse strand, counting down.
TTCAAAGCCGTGAGCTGTCAGTCAGCACCAAATAAGTCATGGGGCTACTGTATATCACGCATATTATTAATACACTAATGTACATTATACCTGATAAGATGGCCACATGGTATATCTATATTATCCAATATTTATCAAGATATATATTTTTATATGTATTGAAGCATAACACATATTTCATGTTAATTGGGGCTGGTTGTATAAGAGAAGAAGAAAATACCGTCAGCAGATTTTCATTCCATAAAAGTAAAAAGAAGTAGGGACTTACAAAACTAAGAAGAGATTCATCGTGAGTTTTACGAACTATTAGCTTCAGACAGTTACGGTTGAACTTTCAGTAGTTGGTGTACGTGAAAGGTTTCACAGGTAGTCGACGAGAACTAGTTTAGAACTTCATCAACTCATGATTGTTATCTTTTACAGTCAAACTTTGTAAACATGTTTCATACTCAACACTGGATCTTTTTGGTGTCTAGATGTAGAAAGTTAAGCCCTAGATTTGATTTACTCACCATAAGTGCTATAAAAAGAAGTGTTACATTAATATTTTAATGGGGATAGAAAATGATGATAGGATAAATATTATACTAATAAGAACTATAGTATGATTTTTGTAGGAATACCAGTTAACAGCAGTACAATAATTAGAAAAATTGCTTTTATATATTCATGGTGACCTGGTGGTCTAGGGGTAAGGTGTCGGACTTATATACTAGCAGCCGGGGTTCAATCCTCGGTCCCGGAGAAGATTTATCTGATTACCCCTTTCTTCACCTCTGATAAGACATCTTGTGAATGTGAGGAATGCCAGGCCTCCACCGTGGTTCGGATTCCACGTTAAAATGTAGGTCCTTGATTTCATCTCACGATCACCCTACCATTACACATTAACGTTAGTGCGTATAACCCGAACGGGTAGTAAGACGTGGTGCTAATAATAATAATAATAATATATTCATACCTCAAGTAGTGTGATATACAACTCTAGCTTTTGAAAAATTTTATAATTATTTTAATTTCATAGTTTATTTGGGGTACATAACGTTCACACGAAAATTTCTATGGGCAAGAATAAAAAGGCCTACTAAATGTGTTTAGAATTATTTTTTTTCATATACCTTCCAGAATTTTTATTTTATTGTAAGCTATTATTGACATAGGACTAAAAGCTAAGCTTCCCCTCCAGAGGAAGTTGTGCTACTGACTTTTTACCAATCAAGAAAAATCCATCAACCCCTAATGGGTTGGAACTCATGAACATCTGGTCCTAAGGTGAGAACTCTACCCCATGAGAGCCGAGGTCATCGATAGTTACAATAAATTTCTAAAAAAAATAATAATTAATATTGATTCAAAAAGATGTGTTTTTGTTTTCTAAGACTGTTCTTTCTACCAGCATCTCGGTATAACTTAGGTTGAAATAAGGCTAGAATAAGAAGTCATGTCATGGATTATTTTGATACTATATATATATATCTATATATTAAACATAGTTACTGAGACAAGTGAAATCGTTTTACCATATTCAGAAAAACAAGATAGAATGGAACGCATTTTAGATCGAGCGTAATCTAGACTCATGAAGAGAATCAAACAATATTACAAAAATGGAGTTAACACACAGAAGAAAAAAAGTCTGATATTATTTGTATTAGTATAGGCGGCTATACGAAAAATAGCCTAAGTCAATTTTCTGACCCATTCAAATCTCAGGTTCTTGAAGTAAAGAGAATAAAGATTCGCACGTTATGATTTTTAATTTTAAACTTCAGTTCTATTTTAAAAAATGTTACAGATATATTCCTGTAGATTGTTCAGAAAACTTTCTGCGATTGGTGTCTTGTGCCAAAGTAATTAAGTGGAGGTACCTTGTTGGGGAAAACGGTAGCTGTTATTAATCATTAAGCTTTATTCTAAAATAGTATCTTTATTTACTGATTATAATAACAAACAAATACAAAACTTAACTAGATATATTTTTTGAGACCTCTACTGTTGAAAACGTTCCACTAATTTGTCTATTCTTTTTTCAATTCTATTACTTAATGCTATTCGCATGCAGGAATCTATTCGTAGTCGAGCTCACTGCTTTGTTTTAATCTTCAACATTGTGTTATTATTATTATTACTACTAGAACCCCTTAATACTATCCATTTGGGTTATACGCCCTTAAGCTAATGTGTAATGGTAGGGTGATTGTGAGATGAAATGGAGGACCTACAGTTTAACGTGAGTATCCGAACCACGGTGGAGGCCTGGCATTCCCCACATTCACAAGTTGTGATTAATACACGTCTTGTCAGCGGTGAAGGAAGGGTTTGTTAATCAGATAGATCTTTGCCCGGACCGAAGATTGAACCCCGGACTTCCAGCACAGAAGTCTGACACCTTACACCTAGACCACCAGGTCACTTCCACCATTGTTAAAAATCCCTTCTCACATAAATAAGCAGAAACAAGGGTAATTTTTTTTTAATGGGGATGGTTAACAGATGAGGATTATTTGTACTATCCGTTATTTATATTATCCATGATTTGCCTTCCATCCACTACCTCAGAAAATTGAGTGTCTACAGTACTTACATGCTTACGATGATTGAATTTTCTCCTCTAAGATGTAAAATGTAAGATAACTAACTTCAGTAATCAGCAAATAGCATTTTATATTGTTTTAGAGGCCTCCCGAAAAAAAATCTTTGACAGCCCCCTAGAAGACCATTCCCCCTCCCCCCACCCCCGGCTAAGAATCGCTGGTCTATATCACTAGTTTTAAAATTAGTGTAAGTGAGCATCTCTCAAAGGGAAAATGGGCAAAATGACAAGAGAACCAAACGTGATGGATAATTTTCGAAGCGACAAAAGGGAAATTTTCATTTTATTACCTGAGAACCACTGTCATCCCAATGTTATACCCGTGTCTGGGAGCCATCATCAAGTCCTTGAACACCAATAGCACACCGGGGTTCAACGTACCATCTAAGGGGAGCCCCGCAACGAGCGCTTTGTGTCCACCAAACATTACTAGACGGTCATGTTACTACGAGTGTATAAGGTAGTTGCGAAAGAGTGAGAGATTCAGTCTTCTACGGCGCATTAAATCAGAACCGAGCAATCTGACAACCGGCAGCACAGATTCATGTTATGCTTGTATCTGGAATTAATACTTTTTCCTAAGGTATAAATTATCACTTTAATTGACTACGTGAATTATGATTTATTAGTATAGCATTTAATCGTATTGTATGCAGCCCAGTGGCTTACCAATATATTGCTTTAATTATGTACAGTGATTGTCCTGTGCGGTATCGGTTGTTAAAATAGTAACACAAATAGTTTTCAACTTAATTGGTTGGACTTGAATTGAAAAACTTATTCCATTGTATGATTATATTTGTAAAATACACTAATAATATATGAATATAAAGGAAAAATGGTATTGCAAAGTTAAACTAAAGCACAAGATTGCACCTCCCGTAATTTAACAGTCTGCCATAAACATCAAATGCAAAAAATACAAAAATATTATCTTAAATATTTCAGGGATATAAAATTATATATGGACATTACTTATTTTCAAAAAATAGTCCTCAATAAATTGTAAAAGCAATAATTCATGTTTAAATTTTGAGTTCACATTCATTTACCACAATTTTGTTAATTTTCTTTTCTAATGTACAAGCTTAAGCAAAGCATTTTAATCTGAGTTAATTCAAGCTTTACATTGTTAATTTAAATTCGTAGCTGAACAGCTGTTTTCAATAACTGAACACTTAAAATATATATATTTATTTAATAATTTATTTACTATATTTGTAATAAATTAATAATATATAATTATATTTAGCACCGCGTCTTACTACCCGTTCGGGTTATACGCTTTAAGTACTAATTACTCTAAAGGATTAGGAATTGGGGAGGTTTAATTATAGGAAATGAACCTGCATTTGCGTGGAGGGAGAGTGGAAAACCATTTAGGACCCCTCCCCCCAGTTCACCCGACCGAGATTCTAACCTCGATCTCCCCGTCCTCAGCGGTTGAGCACGACACCACAAGCGCGTTAGCCAACTACGCCACAGAGGCGGGTTTGTAATAAATTGAAATATTTGTATTTGCCTCGGTGGCTTAATGTTGTAAGCAGTCGCTCTCTCAATAGACTGAATCCAGATATGAAGATGTGAACTCAAATCCTTTTGGGTGTATTGACACTTGTTTTCCCTAAATAGTTTTACAATCTATATCCAAGCAGATATTATGATTACACTTACTTTAAATTCAACCTGCCTTATTCTTACCACATTTGCGTAGTTAGTACAACTTCGTAGAGCCCGAGGGAAAAGTAAGACACTGTGTTAAGAAAATCTTTTTATTTTTTTACCGAGATATTTTCCAAGAAAACTCTTTAACATTCTTCCGCCCAAGGGTGGTTAGCTGGCATATTTTTACTCTCCTTATCAAATATAAGTTTATATACGTATATATCGAGCCTTAAGGGTTGACCCAACATTTCCACGTCCTTGCTTCGCTAGTATATGTAAGTTCTGAAAACATACATCGTATAAATATATGAAATAAGACAAAAATACACTTTGATCGTGTTTAAATGTTGTAAGTAAAGTAATATTCATGATATTCTTCAGGAATGTGAACAGTTTAATTCTGTGGTGAATCCGGAAATGTAGTTGGTGTGAGAGAAAGAGGAACTATAATAGAAGCCGTAGTCATAATACTTTGTTTCACTTAGTTAAACATTCAGCCACGAAGCGCAGTATACGATACGTGAGTGTAAGAAATGAAATAAAACTGCTTATCGTTGCTATATTAGAACTCATTCAATAAACCTTAAAAAAAATTACTTAAAATTATAAATTTAAATTTTTCAAAAGGGAAAAGTTTTTAAGAAAATAAATGAAAAACAAATTATTTTGTCATCTCACAATTTTAAATTCTCAATTCCTTCTTTCAGAGACCTCATAATATTTATAGCATTGTAAACCATGTCTTGATAGTACACACATTCACTGATTAACGTTAATTAAATGTATATTTATAGATGATAACCAATTTAAACCAGGGAAATTGAATTGCATTTATAAAATGAATTTGGGATCACTAGGAAAGTAAAGGTAGGATTTCCTCGGAGCGTCTCAAGCCTGCGACCAGTGGCCGGACTAGTTTCTGTAGTTTGTTGTGGGGCCAGTTCCTTCAAGGCATCTACGACTGGCGTCAAGCGTCTCTAAATTGCGCACGTATCCACACTGCTCCAAGAGCATCACCGAGAAAACGTGTGTTTTAGTAAGTTGTATTTAGTTGTGTGTTTGATTAGGCTGGTTTTGAAAATGTTTCAAGATCTGTTCATAGATGTTGACGAAATTTTTATTGAGGAAATGGTAAGGCACCCCCTCATTTTTTAAACATATCTTCGTAAGGGTACCAGGACCAAAATGTGAAAGACAACAAAAATATATCAGCAATAGTTGATCGATAAACGTATCGCGAAACATTACATAAAATACAATTCGAAAAAAAAACTCTGATAGGTGAGGAACGATCTGTACTGCACAAAATATTACCCACGACTGATGACAGAGAGACGCATCTAAGGAAACGTAGACCTCTTCTGCGACTCACCACTCCACGTCTCTGGTCGCAGACGCGAGTTGCACCGATAGAATCTTACCTAGATAGGTATTGAGTTGCGTCCAGCCGCTTATTACTTACTTAACTCTATAACTAGAACATATAGCTTTAGCTAATGGAGTTTTAAACAAACAAAATTGAAGAACTTTATTTAATGTTTGCCAATTTATACTTTTAAGAGAACTTAGAACACAACCATTAGTGTAATCAGCTCAAGAATTACAATATTACAATTATTCCTAAAACCTAAAAGTCCCCTAAAAAAAATATAGATATATTATATAACCACTAAACCATTTCGAAACTTTCACACATTTAACCTTCCCCCCCTCCCAAAAAAAATATTTAGTCTTTTGTTGGGTTGTTGAAATTAAATACTCAGTGAAGTGTATAAACAAAATAGTAACGTGATTTGATTAATATGAACGTATTTACAATCTACAATATCTCTTTGTATTCAACATTTTATTTCAGAATGTAATCATCCTGAATTTTGTTTGTTTGTTATTTTTGGTAATTGATACAAAATTATTGTTAGAAGACTCTTGAAAAGAATACCAAAACTGTGCCCATGAGTAAATAGAGCATTTGGAAAGTACAATTTAGTTCTTTGAAGCGTCTTTTCCTGAGAATTATTGACAACAAAAATAATATATAGGTTTTTCTTTTAACTTGAATTTTAAACAAAGTATGTGTTTTAAAATAAAATGAGTATGCTATGTCAAGAGTTGGTAAATATATCCACTGGTATCTTATTCATCACTGTTGGCTATGAATTAGTTGAGAAAGAGGGATGATGAAAACAAAAATATTAAATAGGATAATATTTGATGCTAGTTATGACTTTTGACTGTAGATATGACTGGATAGTTATAATTTTATGTGTCACCCTGAACACATTTTTGTCAATCGTTCAAACGTTATTTATATTACTCCTCACTCTGTGGACGTAGTTTGGGTGGAATTAAACTTTTATCTGTTTCTTTTTTGGGGCGCAATTTAAGGGTGGTAATTTAGAAACAATTTAATACAGACCATTAAGTTGCACATTATTATATATGTATTTTTTAATTTTATGGTGTATAGCTGTATATTAAGTAAACGATTTAAATTAATATTTAACAATTAACGCTATGATGTATTATATAATAAATTTAGTAGTTAACATTAATAGAATAACTATTCATATATATAATTTAAGAATAGCCTTACATATAAAAGTTGTATTTAAACAATGATTTATATTTAATTATTGCTTTAAACACAAGAAGAATGTTTAAAAAAATTAAAACAACTAAGTAGAGCTAAAAACAGTTGTTTATAGAAAAAAAACCAAAGCGAGGCTAAAGAAATCATTTGGTAAATAAATCACGGGTTGATAATCCCAACCAATGCAGCCACGGAAAAGATTCGAACCATGATACCCCCGCCCCATAAACCCCTATCTCTATCTTTTAACGACGGGTCCATCATTTTGGTAAATTGACCGATTATGTAACCACCAGTGCGGTCATTTATTTATAATTATTTGTCAAAGTCTGTTAACTTTGTATTATTTAAAGATAGGCCTATGTATAAACATAATTTAATATTAAAAGCCTGTTTATATGTGTGTTCATTAAAACAAGGTAACTCAAGCAAACAAACCGAGCAAATAAACTGTGCATACCACATTGTTTATGTTTAAATGAAAACAAAAGCAAGTTATACAAATAATTATAGTTTTCTACATGAGTTAACTATACCTTCTTTAAATATGAAATAAATAAACATTTTAAGCAAGTATTCTTTTCAGGAAATACACCTTATTTATTTATTATGAGAATTCTTCCAGCTGTGCTTATTTTTTTTGCCCTCATCTGTAAGAATAGTAGAAAAAGTAATAGCGATCTGCTAACCTTTCAAGTCGCCCTAGAAATATAATTTACTTTTATTTTTCTATATTCTTTGTTCTTCCCTTTTTTTTCGGATTCCTTATTTTAAATTTATTTCTTGTACATGGTTCTTTATAAAGAGTCAAGACCTCTTTTTTTTCCGATCAATACATCGATGGCGCAGTCGGAAACTTGGAAGATTGGCCGTGCGCGCACTACCAAAACGAAAGGTTCCAGTTAATTGAGGCGGAGGGGACCATAGCAGTAGAGTCGCAAAATTCTAGCGGCAAGGTCCGTATATTAAAAGGTCGAGTCATGATGGATTTTTTTTTATTCAAAAGACCATAAATGTTTTATGGATCTCTATGAGCGAGCACAATCACATTTGGGAACTGTCTATTTGATCAATGGGTTGCCCTGGACTGGTGTTATGCAATATTTTGGTTTGGTTTTGGGACGTAGAATACTCCCTTCCTCCATGTATTATTATTATTATTATTATTATTATTATTAGCACCTAATCTTATTAATCGTTCGGGTTTTACTCACCTCCATGTAGTTAATCTTTGGCCCTATCACCGATATACTCGCCAAAAAATCTATACAGGGTGCCTCCAAGTTGACGTCCCATGGTCAACATCCTTCATGGTTCGGTATATGGTAGCCCCATTGGTATAGTCACTGGTGGATTGGGTGCCTGATTATTTGTAAAGTCATCTGCGAAATGGTGGGAAAATTTACTCCCCCTCCAACAACACACTAAGGTGTTGGTTGTTCGTACCCAGTTTTGGCCGGGGTTAACTGACCAGGACAACCCAACAAGTTTCCATCTAGGTAACTTAGGGTAGATTGCATTTTAGGAAACATTCAATATATTAAAAAAAATAAAGAGCTTTATTAAAATAAATAATTATACGTAAAAACGATTAATTGGAAATCTACTGTAGTAAGAACTATACAATATATTGACAATCTATAATGAGTTCAAAAATATTTAATATAATAGTATTGATAATATTTAATTTGTATGTTTTTAAATTTGTTTAAAGTATAGAATGTTTAGTAAAAACAATCGTACATAATATGGTAATGCTAAAAATTAATACGTATCATTTGATTATTACAAATAAATGAAAAAAACCTATTTGGAAAAATAATTACTTTATTGAGACACACTGGACAAAATTAAATGAAATATTAATAAGTGTCACATTCAATAGCATAAATTGTATTATTAATGAAATAATATATAAGAAGGTAAATATCATAGAAATTAAAAGGAATTTATTGATATTGGACAGTCTTAGTGACGATGGTGTCATTATGGAGGCAAAAAATATTACATCCCAGGACCAAGAAAGGATTATTTTTTTTACCGAGCTACTCTCTGATTACGGTTTCACCAAAAATTAGGAGCTGGTAGTCCAAAAAAACTCTCTTAATGGGCTTTTAAACGCCTGAAGGCTACGGCTACACGCTAGACTAGGGAAGCCCTGTGATGAAATACTTGTTCACTTAGTGATTACCATGAATTATACCGTTAGGCTCACGGTTCAAACCTGGGCAGTGTCAATATAAATATTCCCTGACGTATGCATGAAGTTAATTAGCCCCTTAGGGGATGGATACCGTTTCCTAATCCAGTTGAATGGAATACTTAGTATACATTTGACTAAAAAAATAGATACAGTCTATTTCATGGCATACCTTAAAAATAAATAATGCGTATCGCTTTGAATAGTTATTTGGTGACAGTTATTTGTGGTTTGAATCCTTGTAATAATTTAAAGTGTTTTTCCCACCTATAAATAACTTCCCAATCTTACTACACGTGGCCTTACTAGGTAGTATGATGCATTGGTTGGCACTTGGTGAATAATCTATTGATTAATTTTTCTAGTTGAAAGCGCACATCAACTAATATGAATCTTCCAATGATTTTGTTTTATATATATATCTATTTTATATATTATATATATATTATATATATGATATGGTATTATATATATGGTATATATATATGATATATATCATATACAATATACATATTATATATACATATAATATATATATATATATTATATATCATATACATATATATCATATATATATACATCATATATATGGCATATATAGCTTGTAGGGACATGACATACTGATTAAATCACCTTATATGTATACTTTAGTGGCTCTGGTGGAACAAAACGTTACCCAGAATACACCACGGGAGGGTTTATATACTTCGTACCCGTAGTCAGATGATGTGATGATAGTTATACGGAGTTGTGGAGCCAGGGTGTCTCTTAACCTAACATAAGCCTAAATAACTCAACCCTGGTTACTTTTGGGATCAATCTTTTTAAGGAAAAAATAACAAAGGTATCAACCGTGAATTTAACTCGATACCTAGAGTCTAGTACTCGTAGCAAAGTTCACATACCACTTCACCACGGAGCTGGTGATTATAATAAGTCATATAGAACTAAACAGATATATTTATCTAAGATAATGGTTTCTTTAAAAGGATATACAAACGTGGTTATGATTCGACTATATCTTTTATTTATAGCGTAACCAGTTAAGGAGAATCACTAATGGAATACAAATTAATGTTCACCCAATTTAATGTTTTTTGTGTAAAATTAAATGTAATAATTAGGTAACTTCACTTTTAAAAAAATGGCTTTATTGGTTATAAATATATATATATAGCCTCCTTCTAAGAATAAAGTCTTATCTCAGAACCACAAAAAGACATTCATTGTGAAACTACGTTGAAAATGAGATAATTTTACCGATTAATAATCTAATAGCCGCCTCGGTGGCGTAGTTGGCTAACGCGCTTGTCGTGTAGAGCTCTACTGCTGAGGACGGGGAGATCGAGGTTCGAATCTCGGTCGGGTGAACTGGGGGTGGTTTTTCCTAAATGGTTTTCCACTCTCCCTCCACGCAAATGCGGGTTCACTTCCTCCAATTCAACCTTCCCAATTCCTATTCCATTCGAGTAATTAGTACTTAAAGCGTATAACCCGAACGAGTAGTAAGACGCAGTGCTAAATATTATTATTATTATTATTATTATTAATAATAATAATAATCTTATGTTTATCAAACTTCTCCTGATTCAGTGGCCGTACGGGTTAAGGCACTAATCTTGCGATTGGCTGTCCTGTTTATAGCGAGGAGATTGTGGTTTGATCCCGGTCGGTTGTACTGAGGTATTATTTCCCCAAGAGGTTTACCATTCTCTCCCCACGAAAATGTGGGTACACATTCTCTAAATTAAATCTTCATTGTCTCAAACCAATTAGCGTAATTAGTTCATAAGTGTACACGACGAATGGGTAGTAAGACGTGTGTAAAATTGTGTATATTTATTCAACTTTAAATATAAGATTTATAAAGTAATTTGAACATTTTGTTTACCATACTCATCAATTTTTGCGTGAGTCATATTTTAAAATGCAAACACATTTCTTAAATAAAAAATTTAATTTTACGTCCACAGGGAGTTTCATCACTATCAGAATACCTTTACATATTGTATTGTTGCCAGTGGTGAAATTAAATAACGAATTGAGAGAAATAATATATCAAGAAATGTCCAACATGACTTTTTATTTTATACATGTACCTTATTTACCGTTCAGGACTTACACTTATAAAACCAACTCATCTTTTTCGTTGGCGCCTACGCCTCCTAGCTCCCGTTGTGATTTCTTTACAAGTGGATGTAAACTAATTTAATTACAGGACCGTTGTTTGATAGGTCTTACCGTTTAGCCACAAGAGACTTCCAAAGAAAGGTCCACACCGACTTTAAATTGCTCCGCCATTTTGAATTTATTTGGAGATTAAAAATGAAATTTTTATCTTTTTGGGAATTTCCGGTCGATTACACGATAGAAGGTATAAGTTTGCAAAATTTCAAGTTTATAGTTTCTCTGGAAGTGGCTAAACATTAAAGTCAATGAGCGAGTCAGCCATATTGTTTTATAGTAGTATAACGTGCTAGTATGTTGGATAAGAGTAAGATTTGAATTCAGATACAGTATACTCACATTTACTGAAAATTATTTTTGAAAACAATTAAGACAAATTATCTTCATACAGCCAACAAGTTTTCGAACACCAATCTCCCTATCATAAGCCCAATATATTATCAGAGTTAAGTCTAAGACCAGCTACCTCAAATATTTGATGATAAAGGACCATAAAATGGAAGTAAGGGACCATGGGTACATTGACATAGGGAGGTGGGGGTAGGGGGATCTAAATGTAATGCAACAAACAAAATTTTTTAGGCAATTACATCTTCCAACTATATATAAAGAACTATCGTATAATTAAGTTGAATTTGCTTGTAGTTTCATGACTATCTGTAATATTCTAATCTTAATTTTTTTTATAAACGAATGTTTATATATTTTTTAACTTAAGATTGGTAGAGTCTTCCTTTCTTTTATGAGTTATATCTAGCAAGGAAAGAAATAGAGAACTGTAAGGAAATTTTATGTTTAGTATTTATCATTTTTTTAAACTCTTGTATTGTAATATAATTAAATAATCCTTATTTTTTAAATTCCTGTCGACCATTACGGACCACTGGTGTTCCAATGATATACTTTTAGAAACACCGCCTTAAGTCAAAGTCGTTCATGACATATCCTTCTGCTACAGAGACCTTGTTCTACTCAAAAATAACATTCCCATATTCTCTTTAAAGTACTACAAAAGAGAGTATCCATAAGTCTTCCATCCCTGCAGGCCGAAACCAGATATGATTTCTTGTTTATTGCATCTTTTTATCTTCTAGATTGTTTTAATTTGTAAGTTTAGCCTCATTGTGATTCTACTAAACTCTTCTTACTACCAGTCCGTGAAATCAAAATGTGATAACACAAAATAGGGGTCAGGAATATATAATATAGATCTCAAATCATACAGTGCCGGGCACGGAATTTAAATTTAATTTAAAGATAAGGAAATTGACTAAAACTTCTTAGATTTATGAATTGAAATAACATAAAATGTTGCAGAAACACTCCTAAAAATAGCGTAGATGAACTAATATACACCGTTTTACAGAAATATAGAGAAAAAAATCTAGAGTAGCCATTTTGTTTGTCATATTAATAAATGCTTAGAAATGAATTTTAATCATAATCGTTAGAGCAAATTTTGATAAAATTGATTTCTTCTCTTTTTGCCCTCAAGGAAACTACCCTTAATTTTAGGGTTGGATAGCCAATTCCAAAAACCCCTTGAGGCAAACCTGTGAAAACCCTAAATACCAAGTTTTAGCCCAACCCGTAAATAGTTTAGATTCTAGTACAATATTAACAGACAGACTGCAATAAAAAAAACTTTTTTTGGATTCGGATAGTCATGAAACGTCAACATTCATGAAAAACTCTAGTCCGATTTTTTAAAAGATAACAATACTTTATCTAACTGTAGCTAGCAAGAAAGTAAAAAGGAACATTTCTCTCAACCAAATAACATATAAATAAATATAACATTTCATAAACATATATATAAACTTTATATATAATATAATATAGCTTTAGTAAATATGTTTCAGATAAAATATTTTTTTAAATTATACAACTTTACTATGTAGTATTTGAAATAGTTCCGGAGAGATGATCAGAATTGTAGATTTGCGCTCCTGCAAAGAACCACCAAAAGTCAATTCCATGAGAGAACGAAAGTGGTCAATCTCTTTGTAATGGTAAAAAGTGCCTGAATGTAAAATTAATAAAAACACTTTATAACATATTTTGATGAAGTTGATTTGTGTTTCAGTAACATAACCTTAATTTTGGGGTTGGATTTTTAATACAAATAAACGCATATGAGGAACTTTAGGAAACCCATTTATTTATTATTATTACTATTATTAGAACCTCTGGGTACCCGTTTGGGTTATAAGGCACTTATACGCTAATTTGTAATGGTAGGATGATTGTTGAGATTAAATGGAGGAACTACAGTTTAACGTGGAATCCGAACCACGGTGGAGGCCTGGCACTGTACACGTTAATAAGTTGTCATTAATACACGTCTTGTCAGAAGTGAAATAAGGGTTTTGGCAATCAGATAAATATGTGCCGAAACCGAGGATTGAACCCCGGACACCCAGCATAGAAGTCTGATGCCTTACCCCTAGACCACCAGGTAACACCATTTATATAACAAAATAATTGTGGCTCTAGGCTGATAAACAGAGAGAAATACATAAGGCATCGGGAAAAACCCTTATGGTATCAGGGGGCCTTGAATTTTGACATTCTAACATACCTGGAGGTGGATAGTAGGATAAAATAAGAGTTCACTACTTGAAAATCGGATGCAATTAGATAAAAATGATTAAGACAATCGCAAGTTAGTGAATGCGGTAGTTCACTTTATAGTTTATAATGCCATGGAGAAGGCAAACACTTAAATAAAAAGGACATATATCAGTATTTACGGCAGTCTATGGTAGGTAGATTTTAACTCAAAACTAAACTTCTATTGATAAACGCATCTGAGCATGGAATGTTGGGCTTTGTTTGTCAGAGGTTATTTATCAGTCAGTTATCACGTAAAATTGGATAAAGTGAACTAAACTAATACAACTTTTATTAAATTGTATATGAAAAGGCCCCGTACAATTGGCTAGAGCTTTTAATGGGTTAGGTCTGATATATAAAAGCCATGTTCAAAGTTTGACCTTATAGCTAATTAAGGCGGACATCAAAAGGTATCATTCGCTCTCTATACATATGGGCTAATATTATATATATTGGTCTGTGTGGTTTTCTGGAACTACCTCTCTATTCTGTCCAAGTACATACTCCGTTTTGACCTTTACCTATAACAAATCTTTATCATTAAAATATTATATAGGAAAAAGAAAAACTACGAAACTTATAATTTCTAAGTGAAGGTGAAATCTCTCTGCTAGTTCTCAAATATTTTAAAATGTTCTGTTGTGAGCTTATCGAAAAATTAATTTATTTTTTAGAGGAAAGATAAATCTTTATTCATTTTAATCAAACCTAGCCTCATAGCTCTCTAAATATGCTTAGAAAATCGTCGAGAATAAGCTAATGTTTCATTTCTAAAAGGTCTTTTTCTAATAATAAAACTCAAACTTTACGTAGGGCTATAAATAAAATTAAGAGCCATATTGGAATCTTTTGACTATTTTGTCGTGAACAATATTTTAAAATAACGCAATATTATTGGGGGAAATTTTAAAGTTTTTGTGGCAATTACTCGTTCACCAGAGCAGACCCCCTAGGAGTAATTGAGAACACCAGTTACTGGGAACTTCCCTAGTTTTCAAATAAAAGAGATCCAGTAAACACAGGTGCTAAATCTATTCTCGGTAAGAAACATTTATTTACTTGGGATGAATACGTAAAATTTTACGTGGATTTTATCTAAACGCCGTAGATATTACCTGGTATATTGGAATAGAAAATCCTCCACGGATTGCACAAGTACAAACAGTTTTTTATCTGAGTTAAGAACGGATGAAGTCACTGATTATCAAAAGTTTTTGTTTGGTGGTAAACGATATTCTAGTCTTTTGACAACTTAGCTCAATCGGTATCGTGTCTGTCTTCTGAGTTAAGATCCTCAGGTTCGATTCCTCACCAGATAGAAAAATTAACATATAATGAAATGTGGGTTCCACTTTCACATTGATTAACTAATTACTTCGGGTGACATGGTGGTCTAGGGGGTAAGGTGTCAGACTTCTGTGCTGGCGGCCGGGGTTCAATCCTCGGTCCGGGCACAGATTTATCTGATTACCGAACCCTTCCTTCACCTCTGACAAGACATCTTGTGAATGCGAGGACTGCCAGGTCTCCACCGTGGTTCGGATTCCACGTTAAACTGTAGGTCCCCCATTTCATCTCACAATCACCCTACCATTACACATTAGAGTAAGTGCGTATAATCCGAACGGGTTGTAAGACGCGGTGCTAAAAATAATAATAAACTAATTACTTCTCCTGTAGATTTGAGTTAGTTTATTTCTAGTGTGCTGTTATAATCATTCGATTCAAAAAGTGTTCGTTGAATACCTCAAAATAATGATACCCTTCTACTCACGTCTACAGTCACTTACACGCCCCACACATTCACACATGGGTAAGCCACTGTTCACATTAAGTATGAAAACTATCGTTGACTGGACTATATATGTTGAAGTCTCGGAAAGAGAGAGAAACACACATGTATGTCAACATTACAGTACAACGCCTACCATACTGATTGCTTTGTACATAAATGAAACGTAAACCCATCGTTCTGCTACCCCCCTTTACACAACCCACCCCCCTATATTCACGCCAATATCAACGCTTGGGTTGGAAATAGAACCCTTGAAGGGCTTTTCGGTTCATTGACGAGGAGGCAGGGATGGAAAATATCTCGCAACACGATTTAATAGTGTCATGGAGAGTTTTGTTTTGATCTCTTGAAAAGGACAAAAACCTTGTTTTTTTTATAGTCATCGGTGTCAGTTATAAATTGAGACCATGATGATATTGATTTGTAATTAGTATATATTTTATTAGGTGACTTGCCAAAAAAGAAAATAACACATATATATATATATATATATATATATATATATATATATATATATATAAACACACACACATATATATATAAACACATATATATCAAAACACACACACATATATATATAATACCTGCCTATCCTCTTCAGTTGACATATTGTGCAGGGCAGAGGTATCAAATTGGTAGTCAGTGGGACCGATCCAGCAAGTAAGAATATTTGGCTTCTATGTAAATAAAAATATTAAGATAATGACCAACATTAATGGATCAGAAGATCACTGCAATAAAGTTTGCCCCCTCTGAGTTTGTATGGACTTATTTTTATCAGTCCTAAAGTAAATATTTTTCATTTTGTCTTATTAGTAAGATACTTGCTAACTTCGTCTAATACTAATATATATTATAAACATTTTAATTAGATATACTCTAATTATCTATGGACAAGGAAGGTAGAATATTAAGATGAAAATGTTTACACTTACGAAAAAATATGAAGTAATTTAGGGAATATAAACTGTTCATTTAAATGAAAAAATAGCCTAAACCTATCGAACACTGACACAGGCCAGACTAGCAAAACCATGTGTGCTAAAATCTACTGGTCTCTTAAATTTTATAATTTCTTGGTGTATGTTTAATAAATTACTTACTCAATGGCATTAGGAGAGCCAACTTATAAAATAAAGACATATTTTTTTATCTTGAGTTATTTTTATGCAGTCTAACACATTACACCCTATCCCTATATCAAGCTAGCTCTATCGTTCCAATCTCATAACACCCTATCCCTACCTTGAGATAGTTATATCAAGTACTCCTCATTAAACCCTATTTCCATCTTAATACATTTCCATTCAATTCACCTCATTACACCTTATTCCTATCTTGAGCTAGTTCTATCCTGTCCACCTCATAATACCCCAATCCTATCTTGAGATAGTTCTATCTAGTCTTCCTCATGACACCCTATCCCTATCTTGAGATAGTTCTATCCTGTCCACCTCATAATACCCCATTCCTATCTTGAGATAGTTCTATCTAGTCCCCCTCGTGACACACTATCTCTATATTGAGATAGTTCTATCCTGTCCACTTCATAATACCCCATTCCTATCTCTAGATAGTTCTATCTAGTCCCCCTCGTGACACACTATCCCTATATTGAGTCATTAATATCCAATCCACTTATGTAACATTTCTCTTTCAACTTCATTATAATGTTATCCTAACGGATACGACTAGATATTCTCATTTGGTTTTTCAGTCAATGCGCTGAACAGTTTTTTTACTCTCCCATTCACACTGCGTGTTCTGCCTTATGTTTCAGTGTATTAATAAGAATTTTCCAAACTATGTTAAATTTGTTTTAAATAGGTGTGTTTGTTTTCTTTAGAAAATTGACGTTAAATACCTCAATCAAAAAAAAAGAATCAACCAAGCTTAGGATGCCAAGCCCCGAGAGAGATTCCCTGAATTTAATGGCAGGTAATTACCCCCTTATTTACATCCTTTCCACCTTAACTTACCCCATAAACTCAATAGCCCAGGGCACCAATTAGAAATGTTTGGAAAGGGAAGTGGATTGTTTCACTAATTATCAAGTAACGAGGGTGGTTTTGATGTCGATCATAAAAAATATACATATACTTCATCCATTCTCTCCCATTTATCCTTACCCCGACAACGCTGTCCTCAGTTACATCGCTAAAGAAGCAAACGTAACAGCTGAGGAATTGTGATCCAATCCGTACTACTGCAAATTATGACTGGGATGTGTACATTTATTACGCTGAATGAAACTGTTCATTGAAGGTAATTTATCTACCCGCTACTTACCTTATAAAGAAATTAACAATTGTTGCTATATTCATATTAAAATTAGTAAGGAGAAATATAAATATATTAGAAAGGAACGCACTTTGTGAATTAAGGTTACTAGAAACCAGTTAAATACCTAGATGTTAAAGGACATTAATATACAAAATTGACATAACAAGTGTTTAGAAAGATCATCAGTTGAAAAAAGCTGTAGGAATATCGGAACAATTAAGGAATAAATTCCAGGGAAATTACTAAGAAAAATTATTGATTGAGGCACCCGTCAATATGAATAAATACAGTATTCCCATAACAAAATATCATTTAAAGCCTAATAAAAGTTACAACACTGGAGATTAACATTACAGTTATATGATATGAGGAAATATAAATTACACCATTACAAAATAGTGAAAGAAACATATATATATATATAAATTCCATACACTTTAAAAATGAATTTTAATATACACATTAAAATTATAAAGTATATAAAATCCCTAATTAATAATTATAATACAAATAGTTTATCTGTGATAGAAGATGCACATAGGTTCAACCAACCTTAAAAATTATAAAACACAGATAAAAAGTCAAACATGTTTAGTGGTGTTAAAGCATTAGAAAAGTTTATTTATATAGAGAAGTATTAATATCATAAAATAAATTAAAACCATAAAATACTGTTAATGAAGGATGACACAAGGACGTTCCCTAATATAATATTTTGGTTCCTCTCTTTAAGATTCTTACGCCTTTAGGCTGGATTGAAGATGCGATTACATGTATCGGCTTTAATCAGCCATCTTCAGGTCTGAGACAAACCAATGCAAATTATTAATGGGTGTGGCATAAAAAGTAAAATATAACAAGTACAAAAAGGTAACAAACAGATACCGAGAGTAAGAAAGGCTAACCTAAGAAATGAGGAATACAGGGTGTTTTGTATTTATTTCCTTATATTTTATTATTCTAGTATCAATTTCATTATTGTTTAATTAATTAAATATTGTTTATATTCATTCATTATTAATTTATGTAATTATCACATTTTTCTGTTTACCGCCTTTTCTATCATTAATTATGTTTTATAAGGGTGGTACAATTGCTCTATTGTATTTCTACTCGCGTTTTCTTAGTTAGTTCGCAAAGTGTTTTCCTCAAAGGTGGACGTGCATCACCAACGCGGCTCAACTAATCGGTTTCTCTTAGTGTTTTCAATTCTCTTTCGCTAATTCAAATAACCCCATTCTCATCCTAACTTGCGTCAATGTGCATCTGATCAGAAGCACCGAGATCATCACATCACAACCCCAGGTAGGCCTACTTGGGTTACTGCTTCACCGGATCTTCAGCATCAGGTAGGATCTCATCATATCTACTTACGCACATATTAATTAATTAATTTTCTCTCCCTCAATCAAATTAAAACCACAGGGGTTAAGTTAGACTAACGTTAGACGAACTTTTCATCAATACCATCTATAATAACGAATATATTTGTTTATTATCAGTGTAAAAACTATTTAAAATCATTTGTGTGTTAATAACGAGCTCAATTTTAAACTAACCACAGCCATTATTAACAAGTGGGTAAATGATTCAGTTCCGCTCGATCTGAATTTTCGGTGATCTTGATATTTTGATCACGGCTGCGTTTAATGAAGAGTTTATTTTGTTAAATAACTACCCCCCTACATTCTCGTATTATTAGAGTGCTGGTTAACATTATCTAAGCTATTCTTTTCTGATACAAACCCTATTACTAGTGTTAATATGTGGATTTCGGGTTGCCCAGACGTGTGATAATATGCGATGAAGTAAATAAAAATAGATATTTTGATAGAAAATAAATTCCACCACTTTAAATACTGTGAAGAAGGAAAATCTAATTTAACAAATTTTTACCAGTTACTCTCTATCAATTCTTCGGAAAGAGAAGTATTGTAGGTGCCAAGAAATTGATAGTTATATTTGTGTAAATTTCAACGTTTAATTAAACGCTTAAACAAAAAAATATATTTTTAGCATTGCCATTTTTCTGTATGAATTTATTGCTGTGCATCTGTGTCTTAGCCTAGAACCTAAACCAATTTATTGTTAGGCATAAAACTTGATTTCTGATGCTTTCATATAGTTCTCCCAAGAGATTTTTGAAATTTTATGTACAATCCTTAAATTAAGTGTATTTAACCGAAAGGAAAAAGATAAATTTTGATTTTATTTAAAATCTAGTTAATTTATTTTTAATCTTTGCACTGTTTAACATTACAAACAAAATTTTTCATCATAATTTTTTCATGTAAATGATTCTTAAGATAGGTACTTTATACACGTAGGGGTATACAATTTGGATCATATCTCAAGAAAAAAATAGAGATAAAAATAACCCATTATTGTAAAGTGGTAGTACCATTAAAAATTAAAAATAATTCTTTGAAACATATTCTTATAGAATCAATAGTTTATTAACTATAACGTAATATTTACATTTATTATAAAAGTCTGAAAATGTAAGATTGTGCTATGATATTTGGTGGACAGAGATGACAACAATATTCTACTTTTCAGCCTAAATTAACTTCTTTTTTCTAAACTATGTTTCGGAAAGGTTTATATTTTTTAAAAAATATGGGAATATTTATTTTGGAAGATTTAATTAAATTGATTATTATTGTTAATTATTTAATAATGGATTATTCATATGGAATATCTAGAATATCAATAATTTTGTTCTTTAAATTAAATGCTATAATATTATTTAATAGGTTTGACCTTTACTTGAAACCAACATTTTTAAAGATTCAACTGTAAATATTTTTGGGTATCAATTAAATTTACGATATTTATATTGACGAATTATTTAAATGACTTCTATGATGTTCATTTTGGGACAAGTTACATACCTGTTTATAGCTATTATTGTTTTTATTATTATTATTATTAGCACTGCGTCTTACTACCCGTTCGGGCTTTACTCACTTACAGTAATGTGTAATGGTAGTGTGATTTTAAGAAAAATGAAGGACCAACAGTTTAACGTGGGATCCGAACCATAGTGGAAATTGGCATTCTACACATTCACAGGTTGGTGATTAATACAAGTCTTGTCAGAGGTGAAGGAAGGGTCTGGCAATCAGATAAATCTGTGTCAGGAGCAAGGATTGAAACCCATATCGTAATTATTATTAAGCTATGTAATATTTGTAGGAGAATTCTGTGAATTTCAGCTGGGTCTGCTATTTTATATTATGTACTTTATTGAGGGCTACGTAATATTTAAGTGCATGGTTATACTTTGAAACCTACTCCTTCTTGGGATGTTTAAATTATGTGAAAATACTTTGGATTTGGTGAGGTATGAAAGACAACTTTATGTAATAGTAAATATTAACATGTCTTAATACTGTTCGTAGGCCACGTCATCTAAGCATTCACTCTCATGCTAGACTAGACTGCCCATAACAGGGATATTGGGGTTCGAATCTCAGTAGGGTGAACTGGGGGTTGTTTCTCAAGAATTTCTCTCCACTCTACCTCCACGCAAATGCGGGTACTTCATCTAAATTAAGCCTTTATATCCTTAACTCATTAGCATTATTAACACGTGTAAAACCTTAACAGGTAGTTAGAAGCGGTGGTAAAAATAAATATTATTGTTCAAGTTTTGTAATGTTCCTACCTGTGAACCAATGTTGTATCTAAAAAGGATGAAACTGAATTTTAAAATAATTAATTTATATGTTATATTTTTAATTTGGGAATTATCTTTATTTTATGATATTACTTTAACTATTATTTTTTTTACTTTAGATAATTTAAGCCATTCAGGCAGTTGAGAAGGCAATTATTTTATTTTAAATGTGCTTACTGGATGCGTTGGATGATGAAAAAAAAGGGAAAATATGATCAAACACAAGAGTTTTCATTCAAAGAGAAGTACACCTTTTCACCAGGACAGAGTGGTTGCATTGTCTAGCCAGCCAGAAAGTTAAGATTTAGACTACACTAATGGGATAGGTCGAGATTGTCAGGCAACATGGATGAAATCTACGATGTCATCATAATTTTAAAATAAACGCTAAAAGAAAATAAAACAAATCTTTGAATAACTCCTTTTTTTTTGACATCTAGCTTATCTTACATAAAATGTCTTCTCTTTCCATATCATGATTTTATTAATGTACTTTGGGTTGTGATATATCTTGCCTTGGTAAAAATAAAAATACAACCATATAAGTCTCTTTACTGAGAAAGGATTTCATTCATTTATTTATAGTAGGATTGTTTTACTGCCCTCAATTGCATTATTTTATAAGAAATACTCTCTTTGTTCGATGGGGGCTCCACCCCAAAAAACCCCTATAAAGTTTATTTGCAAGTGGATGTAAACAAATGTAATTCCAGAGCCGTTTTTTAATAGGTTTTACCGTTTATCCACAAGATACCTCCAAATAAAGGTCCGCACTGACTTTAAAGTTTTTTCCGCCATTTTGATTTTTTTTAAGGAGGTTGAACAGTAAATTTTTTAACTTTTTTGAATTTTCTGTCGGTTACAAGTTATAATCTAGAATTTTGCCAAATTTCAAGTTTATAACTCATCTGTAGGTGGGTTAACATTAATATCAATGAGTGAGTCAGCCGTGTGGTTTATAGTATTATAATAATATAAATACATATTGCTTCATGGTGGCCTGGCGGTCTAGGGGTAAGGTGTCAGACTTTTGTGCTGGCGGCCGGGGTTCAATCCCAGGTGCCAGCAAAGATTTATCTGATTACCAAACCCTTCCTTCACCTGTGACAATACATCTTGTGAATGTGGGGAATGCCAGGCCTCCACCGTGGTTCGGATTCCACGTTAAACTGTAGGTCCTCCATTTCATCTCACAATCACCCTACCATTACACATTAGCGTAAGTGCGTATAACCCGAACGGGTA
>CABFVX010000003.1:894361-921615 GCA_902151425.1 Timema shepardi | reverse complement strand
TGTCAGACTTCTGTGCTGGCGGCCGGGGTTCAATCCTTGGTCCCGGCACAGATTTATCTGATTACCAAACCCTTCCTTCACCTCTGACAAGACATCTTGTGAATGTGGGGAATGCCAGGCCTCCACCGTGGTTCGGATTCCACGTTAAACTGTAGGTCCTTCATTTCATCTCACAGTCACCCTACCATTACACATTAGCGTAAGTGAGTATAACCCGAACGGGTAGTAAGACGCGGTGCTAATAATAATAATAATAATAATAATAATAATATAGCAAAAATTAAGTACTCAAGATAGTACTTAGTCCAAAAAGGGATTATGATAATAAATAGTGGAAGCTTATTATTTTTATTATTATTATACTTATTAGAACTTACGCTAATGTGTAATGGTAGTGTGATTGTGATATGAAATGAAGGACCTACAGTTTAACGTGGAGTCCGAGCCACGGTGGAGGATGGCATTCCACACATTACATAACTTAACACTCGTCATAATCCAATGTCAGAGAAAAACAAATCTGGCAGGTCTTTGTGGGCAGTACATCTAAAACGATTGGAATAAATCAGAACATAGTTTAAGGTGTTGACTAGCAAACCTAATGGGAAGAGACCAATGGGATGACTTAAATGTATATGGAAAGAGAATATTAGAATTGACCAGAAAGATATAGCTTGTATTAGGTGGACCGAATATAATTATCCTAGAATATAAATAGGGTGTAGTAAGGTGGACTGGATAGAACTAGCTCAAGATAGGTATAGGGTGTAATGAGGTGAACTCGATACAACTATTTCAAGATAGGGATAAGATGTAATCAGGTGGACTTGTTATAACTAGCTCAAGATAAGGATATAACTTAATCAGGTGTACTAGATATAACTAGCTCAAATTACGGAAAGGTGGCCTCCTTTTATAAAAGTGCTAATGAACTTTCGAGATACTAATGATATAAATTATGTAAATAAGTAAATAAAAATGTAAGAAATAGAATGTACTTTAAAATATTTTATTTAATTAATAGGTTTAGTGCTAAGTATAATTACATCTCGATTAAAAAACTATGGATGAAGTTACCTAAGAAAAATTAAACCATAAAATTATTAAGAGAAAATTGGTAAACAAATACTGGTAAGACAAACCTAATGTAAATGGGAGAGATCCAAACCCTTACCTCCTCACCACCATCAATGATCTAGTCTAAAGCAAAGATAATGCTTTAGACAGTTTTTTAAATTTCTTAACAATTGGAGCACTTGATATTACATCCCCACTTATTCCACGAGAGATTATGTATGAAACGTCACTATGTAAGGGTGTTATGAGTTAGATAAATCATTGAAATCACATATATTTTGGTTTTGGTGACTTACTTTTGGTTTATTCATAAATTGTATCATTTGGAATCTACATCTGTCTCTTGCAACATACACGAGAGAGAAAGTAATATGATCGTATGGAAATATAAGTAGATTTTTAGAGGATTGTAACCGTTTCATGACTCCTTGAACCCTAAAACGTGATTTTTGCAATGCCATCTCATTTTCTGTCTATATGTTATTATCTTAGCTCTTGGACTACAGCCAAATACATTTTAATAAACAAACTACCAATTTCATTGGCAACATGGCTTAGAGCAACTCTCACAATATACTAGCCTTGACTAATACTGAAAGATCGGGGTTGGATCCCAGTCAGAAATACTTAGGATGATTTTTTTCTTAAATGGTTTCACACTCTCTCTCCACGAAAATGCAGTTACACTTCCTCCATATTAATATTTTCTGATCCCTATTATATTAGTGTACAATTAATATAGACGTATAGCCCGAATGGATTGTGAGATTAGGAAATATAATAATATAAATAAGTTAAAACTACTATTTGGTGTCCAAGGTTTTCAGCTAAATCCCCAAATACATGTTTAAAACTATTTATTAAATTACAAAAATAAGGGTAGTTTACTTAGACAAAAAAAAAGTTTTTAAAATCATTTCCAACTATTTTATTAAACTTCGTTATGTAGAAACACTTCTATATTTAACACATATATTTTTTTCTTGAGAAAGGAATTTAGCGGAAAATATAAATGGATGGAAATCTTCATTTACCTCATATCTCTATATAACTATTTTGGATATTAAATAAATTACCATTACAACATTTTAAAATTATCTAAAAAATATTTTTTTATTAAATGAAGTGTAATTTTATATAACCATAAGTTTCTGAGTTGTAAGAAAATATAATTAAAATTGA
Organism: Timema shepardi; assembly: GCA_902151425.1. Taxonomy (NCBI): domain Eukaryota; kingdom Metazoa; phylum Arthropoda; class Insecta; order Phasmatodea; family Timematidae; genus Timema; species Timema shepardi. The sequence goes on along the minus strand of CABFVX010000003.1, from coordinate 919,356 downwards.
GGTCTGGGATGTTAAAAATGTACGGAACCTATACAATAAATGCAATCGTAAAAAGTCGTAAAATTATTTAATCTAAAATGGGAGGATGGAAAATGGTGAAAGGTCTTGAAAGATACGTATCTAATAAAATCAATAATTTATATCTTTGTTAGATCGAAAGAAGGTTAAACCCCAAATCCAAAAACTATCGAAAATGATGTAAACTATTGTAGAGGTTATAAAAGTAAACACTTTAATTAAAACTATATCCAAATTAGAAACAACAGAATATATAAACTAAATATTATCCGCTAACATAGCGTGATTAGCTGTTATGCCCTTTAGTGAACATTGATATTTAATTATTCAATAGGGTTTCTGTAATAATGTATATTGATCTATATATATTCTTTTGAAAAATTATATAATTTGTTTTCTAAGAATCTGTAACAATGTAAATAACTTCGATTTTACAAATCTTATGAGCGATTAAGTTAGTTTCTCCACTTTTAGGTAAAGGAGCTAGTAATTTTGTTCGGTGCACTGTACAAAAATATTTATACAAATGACTGCTGATCCTTATCGCTAGCCGCGTAGTTTAACGCTCTATTCTAATAGTGAAATAGACTGCCGATGACGGACAGATCAACGTTAGTAAGGTCTAGTGTACTGAAGGTGTTTTTTTAAAAATTGTTTTTCACTCTGCCTCCACGCAAACACGGGCACACTTCCTCTAAATTTAACCTTCCTCATTCCTCAAATTATCAACGTTATTAGTACTTTGGTATATAATACGAACGGGTAGTAAAACGTGATGAAAATCAATTGTAAAAAAATTTACTACTCAGGTGTAACCCGCCTCAGTGGCGTAGTTGGCTAACGCTCTTGTCGTGTTGAGCTCGACTGCTGAGGACGGGGAGATCGAGGTTCGAATCTCGGTCGGGTGAACTGGGGTGGTTTTTCCTAAATGGTTTTCCACTCTCCCTCCACGCAAATGCGGGTTCACGTCCTCTAATTCAACCTTCCCAATTCCTAATCCATTAGAGTAATTAGTACTTAAAGCGTATAACCCGAGCGGGTAGTAAGACGCGGTGCTAAATATTACTATTATTATTACTCAGGAGTAAGTGCTGGAAAATAGAGCTGGTCGTTTGCCGAAGCAATATTCTCAATACAAGAGAACAATACCGGGGTGGTGAAAGTTAAGCATGGCTATTCACAGCGGCTGGCCACGCCAGAACCAGATGTATTGAAGTGCTTTTACTGGCCTCTGGTGTAGCCCAACTCAACCACAGAGACACGATACCTAGCCCCCAACAATTAATTCATTATTGTGTATGTTGACATCCATATTTTACCATTGATATATATTTTCTGGCCATACTGAAGTTTTAACCGAAAACAGAAATAGTATTTTTTTTTTTCTGGTGCAATAATTGTGACCTTAAAAATACATTTAGATCCATTCTTGTTCACACAAATCTGTTATGGTACCATTGTGGCACCAAATCGAAATATATTATTGATCTATGACTCCTAGTAGGCTAACCGCCTTCATAGAAAGCCACTATATTGATAAATACCTACTGTATTTTTCTAGTTATAAGAATTGTTTTAATTTTGTCAATCTAATATTATATTGAAAGGTATTTATTTATTTCACTTGCGTTACTACGGTGGGAAATGATAAGAGTCCTATAATTATTAAAAAAAAAATTATCATCAATAATTGTCAACCGGATTAGAGACATATGAGTTTTCATTTTTGGAAAACTTTAAGTATTTCATACTTGCACTGTTTTTGATAAAAATATTTTGTGCCAAATAAATATTACTATTTCTACAAATACGTCTAGATTAATTTTTAACATTTATAAATCTCAATACTTCGGGAATATTTGTAATGGTAATTATAACAATTTGAACAAAATCTTTTAAAGTTAAACGATAATATCTACGTTTAATTTCGTAATACTTATAAAAATATGTAATGTATTAAGTTAAACTAAATATACTTACTGAAGTAATATTTGATTTATTTAATCCATAAACATTTTAATAAAATTTACTAAAAACTCACTTGATTTAAGTTTACTTCCCCCCTACCTTAAAGGAACGCAGTGCAAGGTCAGTTTTTTTTTTTTACATATTTTATATCAAAACATTTAATTGGAAATAATGAATGAGATATTGCTCTAATAGAAACACAGGGTTTAATATTAACTTTCTCTCTATCTTTTAGGTAGATAAAGTATTGTGATCACTAAAAAAAAAAAATCGAACTCGAGATTTTGATGAATCTCGACGTTTTATGATCCCTTGAATACGAAAAAGTTGTTTTTGAATTTCCATTTTTCTATCTGTCTGCCTGTACCTCCAACTAGAACATATACTATTTTACTAATTTTGCTGAAACTTGATATCTAGGGTTTTCATAGGGTTGCTTCATGGAGTTTTTGGAATCGTATATCTAACCCTTAAATTAAGGCTAGTTTACTGAAGGGTAAAAGGGAAGAAGTCAATTTTCTCAAAATTGGCTGTAATAATTTTGATTAAATTTCATTTATGAATATTTATAAAAATTCCACACTCTAAATATTTTGGCAAAATAGCTTTAAGGGTTCCGGCCTGATGCGTAAATACTTATTGTTTATCATATCTCACTAAATTTTTGAGATATCATATTACCTAACATTGCAAATATGCAGGTCTCTTTATAATAAAAATCTTTTACTTCAAATATATATTTTATAAAACCAATAACTTTCAAGCTATACGCAATTTTATATATATATTAATTTTTTTAACATTAAAGTTAAACTATTGCGACAGTAAAAAAAAATCTAACCTAAATGTTGATGGCTGTCGGCGTCACAATACCCCGAAATCCATAAAAAAAAGCGTTTTTTTTACAATGCCATCAGTCTGTATGTCTGTTTAACCCTAAATCTAAGAGTAGATTAATGAAAAGCAAAAAGAGAAAGAACCGATTTACTCAAAATAGTCTATAATGAATTTATTTCGTATATGTATTTCCACAAATATTCGAGATATTAAATAACTTATAATTGCAATTTTGTAGTACTATTAAAAATAAAAAAACTTTTATATGAAATATATTTTTATAAGACCAATATTTTCTGAGGTATTGGCAGATGTATGAGTACAATTTTTTGATCTTTAGTTTTAAAGATTTACTACTTAGGTTTTAACGCAATAATACTGTAATGCCAGAGGGTGATTTAAATATAGTAATGATCTCAAAAAGATAGGTTTTTTTTCCTATAATCTCTTAGGAGAAATGTTTGTACAGCAATGATCTATCTCCATTTGAAACTCAATAGTCAATATTTATATTTTTTATTAGTCAAAATTTATAAATAAGGAATTGAATATCAATTCGATGACCTGAAGATGTGAAACACCTAATAAAATGTTAAAATTTTAATTATGATTCCAAATTTTAGTATGAAATGTTTACCCTTGTGGACCCAAAATATATCATTTTTATTGGTTCAATATATAAAAATAAGGATTTTCTTTAAAAATAAGATTATACAATTTAAATCCGGGAATTAAAAGATGTTTTACGTAAGTGTCGTGCAATTTATGCTTGGCTTTTTAGATTATATTATTTTGGTTTTACACATATTACGAGTTTTGGGTAAATATCTCCATTTTCAAACAATAGAGCGAGAAAGTCCGTGCGAAGTTCCGCATCATTTATTTTCTATCAAATGATATATACAGTTGTTGAATATCTGTCGTGATCATAAAGGCGTTAGATGAGAAATATTTAAATGAAGAGAAAAAGTTGTCTTTAAATTCTAGGACACCTTTGACAGATATTTAAAGATTGTTGAGGTCACCATGTGAAGAGAACTAATCCCTATGTTCCTACAGGACCAATATTAGATTCAGTTAAACCAATAATGTATTTTTATAATAACTATAAAAACATTAATTTTTTCTCGCGCTCCCTTAATTCCTAATTCAAAGAAATGCATCAGTCTTTATTTTGCAGAAATTAATGAAAACAATGAATGAATATATAAACACCTCTGTTGATATAGAACGATATTTAAACTCTGAACCGTACACCAGAGATTACACCCGCTAGACTTACGGGCAGAATCAACCGTAATTACCGTTATTGTTTAAACACTCCATGCATTATCCAGTGGCGGTGAGTGGAGTGTTGCCAGGGAACAAAGCCCCTTGTCAAGATCATTTCCTCTCTGTACCCCGTTTTAGCAGTAGTAAGCCTTTCATTTGACACCTCATATGACGTCCGTATGGTCATTGTTAATTAAATTAATTAGCGCAGGCCGGTGACTATGTAGTATAGGCTGTTGGACTCTTATTGAACCTGGTTAAAGTGTACCGAAAGGTTTTCTTTTTCAAATCTTTGTTCATTGAATACAGTTATTAATCGTTTAGTGATTTTTATTCTTACTATATACAAATGTAAGTATTTTATTTATTACTATCGTCCTAATCCTCATCCTGTATATGTAAATTAAAGCTTGATTAGGACGTATGGTAGCTGGAACACGTAAACTTTTCCACCCTTACTTCCTTACTTTCCCTCTAAAGGAGGGTGTGTTAATATTTATATTGCTCAATTAAACTTATTCTAACTCAGTTGGGTTTGAGCCCATGAAAATCGTGTCCTGAGGCAAATACAAGTTGATAAAAGTTCGGGGTTCCATTTAGAGAAAGGGTATCCATATTTCATTTTAGGAAAAAACATCCTCAGTATATTTATATTAAATTCGAATCATTACATCCCCGTCATTATATTGCGATAGGGACCCATTAATTATGTAATTACTAAAGAGGAATAGTATATAATTAGTTATATCGTTTACAGATTTAAATATCTATATTAATATTATAAAGAGGAAAGATTTTTTTTTTGTTTTTTTGTTGGTTTTGAATAAACTCAAATACTATTGGAACGATTTTAAAAATTCTTTCACCATTATAAATCTACATTATCAACGAGTAACATAGGCTATATTTTATTTTGAAAATTTAATTTATTCCTCATAAAAATGTCGATAGTCACTCATATTNAGTGAAGGGAGAAGTCTATAGTAAAAAATATACTTATACCTAATAACATGTCACTGTTCATGAAATTCATGAGTAGAGAAAATACTGAAATAGTCTGAGGGTTGAAAAAAGGTGTGAGTAAAAAAGGGGGGTGGGAATCAGAAGGCCGTAGGTGGAGGGAGGCCTGACCAAGAATGGGCACCCCATGTTGAATATTTATGGCGTCACATTACCTCTTCTTCTGTCACGACTAGAGTGCTTGCAGAATGTTAATGATTAATGGCACAGGACTAACAGCACGAGTTGATACAAACTTTAATATTTGTACAGGTGAAAAGGGGGTGAAAAGGGGGTTGAAGGAGGGTTTAGAGTTGTAGATTTGTGATCAAATTGTGATGAGGTTTGTTTGATTTCCCTGTCATGGTTCAAAAGGAATACAAATAAGTAAAATTTTGTGAATCAAATTTGTTTGGATTTAAAACGATTCTCTCATAGTATCTCTTCAATTAAATTGACCCTAATACAAATTTGTATTTATTAAATTGCTTTAATATTATATAACACACCTGTGGTTACCTTGTCTAAGATACTATCACAATATAGTGGACTAACGATGATGAGATCGGGGTTAAAATCCCGTGCAGGGAGTATTATTTCCTAATTGATTTTCCACTCATTCGACGCAAATGAGAGTACACTTTCTCTGAATTAGACCTTCCTCATTTCTAACACATAGAGTTTAGTACGCGTGCGTATATTTCGAAAGGGAAGAGGACGTTGTGAATAATAAAAAAAAAAGAAAACTCTTAGTAATTCTCAGTCAAACATAATTTAATTTAATTAGTATGTTAAAAATGTATATCTTTCGGTAATAAGAAGTATAATATTTTGATTTAATTTCATTTGTATAGTAACCATAACAGTGAACCCTTCCTTCACTTCTGACAAGTCGTGTATTAATCACAACTTGTGAATGTGTGGAATGCCAGGCCTCCACCGTGGTTCGGATCCCACGTTAAACTGTAGGTCCTCCATTTCATCTCACAATCACCCTACCATCACACATTAGCGTAAGTGCGTAAAACCCGAACGGGTAGTAAGACGCGGTGATAATAATAATAATAATAATTACAACATAGCAGTGGTCAAGCAGTCTAGGCCATCAAGCCAACAAAAATATGCCCGTGGAATAAACGTTAATATCGTATAGTAGTTTGTTTTAACAAAGCTGAGGATATCAGAGCTAAAAACCCAACAAAGTAAATACTGTGTTTATTTCCAAAATTGTATTTCTACTCTTCTTCCTCGCGTATGTAGGTACATTTCCTGAATGAGTAGAAAGACGAGACGCGTGCCCATGGGAACGTTGTCAAAAATTACGTAAAACAAATTATATACTTATTCATCCGTAATGGTAAGGTTAGAGTTCGAATCTCAGCCGGATGTAACGTGGGATTTCATCGTAAACAGGGTCTACTTTTACCCCACATACGGATTAAGGAACATTTCTTCAAAATTTCACCTCCGTCATTCCTATCCCATTGCCTTTGATATTGTGATTGGATAACACTCACGATTACTAAAACGTGATAGGTGAAAGAGATGGCACGAAATCCGCACGGACTTTCTCGCTCTATTGTTTGAAAATGGATATATTTGCTTATAGCTCGTAATATATTAGGTAAAATAATTGATATACATTAGCAAACCCAAGCATAAATTGTACTATATTTATGAAAAATATTTTTTGAGTCCTGGTTAAAAAATGTATGGGTGAACTTGGGGTGGTTTCTCCTAAGTGGTTTTCCACTCTCCCTCCACACGAATGCGGGTTAATTTCCTCTAATTCAACCTTCCCAATTCCTAATCCATTAGCGTAATTAGTACTTAGAGCGTATAACTCAAACGGGTAGTAAGACGCGGTGCTAAATATTATTATTATTAAAATTGTATGGTTTTATTTTTAAATAATTAATGTCCTCATTTGTATGTTTAAAAAAGATAAATATTAAAATTTCAACTTCCGTTTAAAATTCTCGACATTTTATTAGGTGTGGCAAGTGTTCATGCAATCGAATTGCTAATGAATTTCTCATTTATAAATTGTGTCCAATAATAAAATATAGTTATTGACAATTGAGTTTAAAATATAAATAGATCATTGTTGTACAAATATTTATCCTAAGAGGCTTAAGTAAAAACAACATATATTTTTTGAGAGTCTTATTTATGTCTATTTCCTATGTCTAAACATACATATGAGGACATTAATGCCTTAAAAATTAAATTATAAAATTTTAAACCAGGACTCAAGAAATGTTTTATGTAAATATATTGCAATATATTTTTGGGTTTGCTAGTGTATATCAATTTATTTTACCTAATATATTACGAGCTATAAGTAAATATATCCATTTTCAAACAATATAGCGAGACATTTTTAAACAATTGAGCGAAAAAGTCTGAGCGGAGTTTCATGCTATTTATTTTTTTCTAAATATCTTATAAAATATATCCTAAGCATTAAAAAAAAAATTATATACTTATTTATTGAAAAAAGTTCATAGATCTGTATACTAAACTACCTAATTTTCTTTTAACATTACCAAAATAATTTTATTCATAATTCAAACATTATCTGAAAGTATTTGATTGAGTAATTTAACGACTCAAATACAGTTTTTTTTTAATGAGGATGTAGTATTATTATGTAATCGACTGAAAATCACCAGGAACTTAACAAGTTGATTGCTATCGACTAGTTTCCGACAGCTTCCCCATACCAATTAACCACTTAATTGGTCCAAACCAGAATAAATTGTCGGGAAAAGGGGGAAATAGTTTATCATAAGGTGTGAATGTAGGTGACATAAGAAAATGTCAGTATTTTTTAGTGTACTTATAGAAAAAAAAACATATTTTGTCTAAAAAATCTTATTGTTTCAGTAAAAGCAGAGTGTAATTTTCCTCACATACTGAATATCTGTTATGAGCATAGCGGCTTCTGATGAGAAACTTTTTAAATGAAAATACAAAGTTTTAAAATAATTCCTAGACACCCTTGACAGATATTTAAACACTGTTGATATAAACTTGTGAAGAAAATTAAACAATGTTTCAACTAAAACAATATTTGATTTATTTTGGTCAAATAAATATTTTGATATAAAAACTGCACAATCACTGGCTTTTTTCTCAAGTTCCCTTTCGTCCAAACTTAAAGCAGAACTGTTAATATTTATTCAAGAAATTTAAGCTATTAATCATTAAAACACTCATACAAAAAAATGAACCTTAATGGAAAGATTAAATCATGTTGATTAATCCAACTTTTATTACCTTTCTTAAAAATACATTTAAATCTACCTACATAAAGAGTTTTTTTTGTATAATGAAGCCAAGATCTAATTCATAAAGATCATCTCAAGAAGTATGAATGCTGAAATTTAAGAAATATAAAAATACACGAAGGGAACTAGCTAGCCAAATTAATCAAAAGAAAGGTCTACGGAAGCAAACCTCTTGAGACGCAAGACAGAGAAAGAGACTCATGGCCGGTCCCTGCCATTACGAGGATTACCCTTACTAAGGTAGGGCGAGAGGAATTTCTAAGCAAGGATTTGAGAACTGCTTTCTACTGAGGTTCTTTCGACTTTAAGACTATAGAGCCACGTATTCTTCTTTTTTTTTTCCATCCCCTTCCCCTTCCTTTAAACCTCAACCACTTTTTTTTCTTCTTGACAAATATCTTATTAGAGACAACAATTACTACAGTTTGTTTTTATTAAAGTAATTATTTAAAGTTTTTTTGTAATATATTTTACTACCTATTCAGGTTATACACTTATATACTAATTACACTAATGGTTCTAGGGATTATAAAGGCTTAATTTAGAGGTAATGCATCCTCATTTGCATAAAGAAATAGTGGAAAACCATTAAGGAAAAAAAACCTCTCAGAGCCCCCAACCGGGATCAAACCCAGATCTCCGTCTTAAGCAGCTTAATCAAACACGATATTAGCGCGTTAGATCACGATGCCAACAAAGCAGTTTTTTTCTTTGGTATGTGCCATGAACCTTTTATTAATCATTGTGTTGCATTGGTAAAATTAATGTAATATGATTTAATAGAGACGTAGTACCCACATCAGTGGCCGAATGGTATATGGCGTCACCAGTGAAATTAACTGCTTCTGACGTGGATATCTGGGTCTTATTTTTGGTAATGTGTAATGAGGGCAGGTTTTTCCTATATAGTTTTACATTCCCTCTCCATGAAAATGCAGGTACACTTCCTATAAACCAGTCCTTCCATATCCCTAACACAAAAATGTATTATTATTATTATTATAATTATTTCTGCCGCATCTTATTACCCGTTCGGGTTATACGCCCTTAAGCTAATGTGTAATGGTAGGGTGATTGTGAGATGAAATGGAGGACCTGCAGTTTAACGTGGAATCCGAACCACGGTGGAGGTTTGGCATTCCTCACATTCACAAGTTGTGATTAATACGCGTCTTGTCAGAGGTGAAGGAAGGGTTCGGGAATCAGTTAAGTGTGTGCCGGGACTGAGGATTGAACCCTGGACCCCCAGCACAGAGGTCTGGCACCTTACCCTTATACCAGCAGGTCACCCTTGCAATATTTTAATTATTACGTATGCTTAAAACCTGAGGAAATGATAATAATAAGAAAGCTTTGCAAGTTAGGATAAGTCTGTTTGGTTTTTGTTTTGCTGACACGTATCATATTGGCACACCTGCTGGGAACAGCCAATATGTCTTGTTGAGGGTAGTTTGGGGATACCACGTGTAATATTGGCACACCTGCTAGTAACAGCCGATAAGTTTTGTTGAGAAAATATGGGGTTAACACGTGTGTACTATTGGCACACCTGTTAGGAGCAGCCGATAAGTTTTGTTGAGGAAATATGGGGTTACCACGTGTAATATTGGCACACCTGCTGGGAACAGCCAATATGTCTTGTTGAGGGAGTTTGGGGCTACCACGTGTAGTATTGGCACACCTTCTAGGTGCAGCCAAAAAAATGTGTTGAGGAAATATGGGGTTACCACGTGTAATATTGGCACAACTGCTAGGAACATCCGATAAGTTTTGTTGAGAAAATATGGGGTTAACACGTGTAATATTGGCACACCTGTTAGGAGCAGCCGATAAGTTTTGTTGAGTAAATATCGGATTACCACGTTAAATATTGGCTCACCTGCTAGGAACTGCCGATAAGTTTTTTTGAGGAAATATGGGGTTACCACGTGTAATATTGGCTCAGCTGCTAGGGACAGCCGATAAGTTTTGTTGAGGAAATATGGGTTCACCACGTGTAATAATCGCACAAGCTCTAGAAACAGCTGATATGTCTTGTTGGGTGTGCCTTTAACTGTTCAATGTTGTGTTGGTACACCTGAATGTGACAACCAATAGTTGGGGTTATTTTGGCTGTTTTTTAATATACCATTGCAAAATGCACATGCAGCATTTCACTATAATTTATCAGTTAATAGTGGATGTTCTTGCATAGAAGTGCTAGTCAACAGACCTTGAGCGAATTCAGGTATGTTAAGAGATTATCTAAGAAACTTGAGTGAAAGTTTTATATTCTTATTTGAAAACCAGTCAGACTCTTGGTGTGTGGGTGGAAATTAATTTTTTATTAATGCTATACCTAGTGTATAAATCTCTTATCACCAACGTAAAAACTAGTAGTAGTTCTGTGGACTTTCCTAATTTCAAAAAACGCTAAGTTCATCCTCATATTGCTATCGTTACCATAAAAGTATGGCTTCTTTTCTGGGTTCAAAGTATAAGTGTTTAATATGTTATAACTTTTCATTTTAAGGTAAAATATATCTTATAATTTTCCTTGGATTTCAAGTTGAAATATCACTTTATAATTTCTCCTTGGATTTGAAGATGATTTTTCTCTTTATTCATTACTTTGAGTTAAAAATAATGTTTATATAACCTCAATATAATAGAGTACATTTTTTTACTAAATACTAATTCAAGATGGATAAAGAAACAGACATATAAATTTACTATTAATCAAGTACTTGGCCTCTAACAGGATAGATATTTTAAGATAAAAATGATAAAAATGGGAAAGACTGGAAAAAAGACTTAAAAGTAAATGTAATCAAACCCCCTTTTTTTTAAATATAGATGTAAAAAGTGTAGGAGGTGTAAAAAGGATTAAAATGCTAATAAGGGCACTAAGGTAAAAAAAAAAGCCAAAACTGGTATTACTTTAGGGTAACAAATGGTAAAATTAGTAAAAGTATGTTCACAGTGCTAAGAGTTTTAAAATGGTCAAAATGATGAAAAGGTTGAAATTAAATCGAATCAAAATCAGGTCAGCCTATTTTTACTCCATCAACACGCTTACCACCCTACCCTTTTTCACTTACTATCTTTTAACCCTTTTTAACCCGATTAATCTTTTAAACATTATTAACCTTTTTTACTCTTTTTTTTCTGTGCATTTTTGTGATTTTTTATTAGTATCTGTTTTACTAGTACAACATATTAAATTGTATTTCATTAAAACCCATTTTTGGCCTCTTAGAGCTTTTGGTTGACAGGGGATACTACAAACTGCATTGCATCACTGGATTAAATGTATTACTTAATCTATTACGTAACATGTCATTTTTTTTATTTATAATACATTTTTATTAATACAAACAAAATTTAAAATTTCTGACTTTCATGTGCAAATGTTTGTTCTCAATGGAAAGTTTTTTTCGGCCCCTGCGTGCGGGTGATGATGCGCAAATTATGAAAGTTAAAACTTTTATTTAATTTAAGATAAACTATTATTTCTATAAACGAAAATTTTATTTTAAAATATTAGTAAATTTTGGATGTGAATATATTTACAAAAGCAATATGTGTGAATATAATACTAATCTTCATATTATATATATTTATATATAATACATTTATAATACATATACACTTATTTTATATATATTTATATTTTTGTTTATAGGTATAATTTAATACTTTCTATAATTATGCTTATTAAATGTACCATTGTAAATAAAAGTAAATAGTTGAAATTATTATACACAAGTAAGTGTAAAATCCGAGTGGGTAGTAAGACGTCGGCATAGGCACTGACTTAAGTAATTTATTGGAGGGGGTCGTACCTAATGGCTTCAACTTTATGCCAAAAATTATACATTTTCAATGTCATGTGGTAAAAATATACTTCATTTATATTTTAAATTTTTATTGCATTTAAAAAAAAATAAGCTGACATAATAATCTCATCAAATATTCTGCAGTAACTGCAGTACATTTTATTAAACAAAAAATAATGCAAGATCATATATGGGTCTATTTTTAAAATTCAAATAATTACAAAAATAGCAATGAAAAATTTAAAAAGTGTGATCAAATTGTATCATCTTCCGTAGGACTGATAAAAATCAATTTATATGGTTTTCACATTAATATACTCTCTTTTATGTGATTTATAAAGCTAATATAATTTTGAGTAATTCTAATTTTTTACAATAGGAATGTTTGACAGTGTGTAAAATTTAGTAATTGTTATTTACTAAAATATTAAAACTGAATAGTCACGACTTGCGAATGTGTGGATTTTAAGGACTCCATGGTGGTTCGGATTCCACATTATACCTATATGTCCCCTATTTAATCTCACAATCAACCTACCATCACATATTTGCGTAAGTGAGTGTACCCAGAACGGGTAGTAAGACGTGGTGCTAATAATAATAATAATAATAATAATAATAATAATAATAAAAATGAATAATTTTTTCCCAAAAGAAGGCAAATTCTTTATTGTGATTGACTTGGCTATTGTAATGTTTAAAAAAAAGTCAGTTCATAGGAGGAAAGGGTTTGAAGAAATTATCAGAAACTAAGTGCTCAGTAAGGTTTAAATGTTCACAATCATAATGAATATAATGTTCTCTTCACGTATTGGAATAAATTTGTAGTAAAATGTAGTTCTAGTAAGTATTAAGCTAACCTGTGTAGCGACCAGAAGACAACCTTAAAAACACCATACCCTGAGCAGCCTAGAATTCTTCCACCCTGCCAAGCATCACGTGGTTTTATTCATATCACATATAGGGGATATATTTTCAGTAGGATCTCTTCTTTAAATAATGGCTTCATATAGTACTAGAAATTAAATATGCAAAGCTAAAAAATTATATAGATTACAATTAAAACCCGCCTCGGTGGCGTAGTTGGCTAACGCGCTTGTCGTGTTGAGCTCGACCACCAAGGACGGGGAGATCGAGGCTCGAATCTCGGTCGGGTGAACTGAGGGTGGTTTATCCTAAATGGTTTTCCACTATACCTCTACGCAAATGCGGGTTCACTTCATCTAATTCAACCTTCCCAATTCCTATTCCATTAGCGTAATTAGTACTTAACGCGTATAACCCGAACGGGTAGTAAGACGCGGTGCTAATTATAATTATAATAATTATACAATTAAACTATTTAAATTTAGGGAGCCCCCCACATCCATCATGACGACTATTATTGTGGGGGGAAAGGGGGTGGGGGACACTTGGGCCTTCTAGAGTCAACGCCTATGAGACATGGTTTTGAAATACGTATGTTATTTAGCCAGTCATAAGGTATATTTGCAACCCATTTTAAATAGATTTAGATTTATTGAAAATAAATAAATATTCTGCAATCAGCATAGATAACACTTTACTATATTATACATGCTATTTTATAGATATTTGAAACTATATATCAAAGGTGACAGCTCCACATATCATGAATTGACGGATGAATACATTAAATAATATCTAATAACTTTTCAAGCCATGAGCTATACTACCTTCTTTTGGAAATTGGGCTGTACCATCAAATATATCAAAAGCACTAAAAAATGTATTCGTACTTTACGAGATGTCTTTATTGACAGCAAACACTTTCATTTATTTACGCCGTAAATACATATTTATTTTTCCGGACTTTATATTTTGTACGTGTCTCTGAATAGTTTTCAATCCATATGCGACAAATATATAATTTTGAAATATAACTTATGTTAAAGGAAAGGGCAATGATGATTAAAAATAGTATATATATCAGTGTAGATTCTCGATTTCAGTTTAAAAAACTTTCAGCTACGAATTTTAGACACGCTACCAAGTTTACTACCAAGGCATTTTTTTAAAGATAAATTAAACATATACTTTTGGATCTGTGTTTAATTCAAATTGTTCAATATATAATAATAGTATACAAGAATATCTACATATGTTCGCATATGAGCTAGGTCTGTCAGCCTCATATTCTTGGGAATATGGGGGACAAGAAGGTCGGGGATTAGATTAACGGATGGGGCCACCTATAATAGGTATTTTCTTAACTGGTTCTAGAATAAATTTTTCCTTAAGATATAGTCTTTTTGGATTCGAGTGTGTATGGCCATTTTCAAACTTACTCGTATTTCGACTTGTATATTATATAAATCCCATTGGTAGACCACAACTTAAAACATTTTAAATGAATTTCCTTATGATCAATAACATGTGTTACTGTGTGATCGCCATTTTTTTTGCTTCTACCAAGAGTACAAGTTATGTTTATGTTGTGTGGGTAGTGTCAGGTTGGGGGTTGAAAGACCGTGGGTTTGAGTCTAGGTCACCCTCGTGGTGACTGCTCTGACCCGGACGGGACCAAAGTCGTCCCATCTCTACCTGGAGGATATTCCTTGTACGTTTATCCTTAAAGAGTGCCTCCTTGTGGCAGCCTCCCGGGCAACGTCCGAAGGATTTTAATCCAAGGTTGGCTACATATCTATTGAAGTCTCTGTGTGTAAGGGAATGGGAGAGGGGGAAATCGTGACAACCCCTTTACTCTCCACACACTAAGTGGTTGGTGCTTAGAACCTTCCGAGAGAACTATCCAGGCAACCTCTATGAGGTCCTCGCTGGACAACTCAGGTTGAAAGACTTTTGGAATGATTCTTGAGGTTAAGTGGCCGACTTCTCCTAAGGGGTTAGTGCCCCCACGTGATAGTCCATAATACCCGGAAGGAGGAGCCATATCGACCCACCGAGGGATGCTGGCCAAAGCAGAGAGGAGGAGTCGCTAGTTATCCAGTGATGACAAGGTAAATGGCAGGCACGGGATCACTGGTATTAAAACAGCCTACTGCGCACGTAATGTTCGTTGCTACACTCGAAGGACACGGCCATAATAAGTTATAGGAGAGTCATAAGAGATGTTTTTTGCATAGACAAGTGGATGCTGAGCCCTAGACGATGGATGATTTTCCTTTCCTGAAATGTCTTTAACTTATATAAGGTCTCAGCCTAGTGACGTTAGGAGCTCTTTAGTATATTTATGTACAAATTATTGTATACAAAGTAATAAAAATAATTATGTGTGAGTAATAAAAAGGTTATAAGAAAGCACAGTTATTGAAATTGTTAAGAAGAGGTGCATTATATCGTATCTAAACACTAACTGACATTGGTGCTATTTCAAATTTCGAGGAAACCCTCAGAGTGGATAAATAACGTTAGTCAAGGACTTAATGTAATTCTATCTGGTATTCATAATAATTCTTCAAAATAACATTTTTGTTGAGTGAGAATAGCGATAAAAAAGGAAAAGTTCGATGACAATTTAGAGAAAATTTATTGGGTTTAATAAACACTAACGAGTCTTGTGAAGATATACATGTTATCAATTAAAAACCGTCAGTTTTATTCGCTATGCTGGAGCTTCCTTAGTGTATATACACAGAGAATGACCAAGTTCGCTCTATCGCCGCCTCTTCTTCTACTTCTTCGCCCCCTTTATTTTCCAATCAACCAACGTGTATTGTGTCGCTTCCTTCCCACATCATGTAAATGTCATCCGTTTCTGCCAAAACCCACCCAATCCCGCCAACCCCTTCTCACGTTGTCCCGGGGTTCTCGTCGGGGAACCACCGTCAGTTTGCGCGACAATAACAAACCATCCATCATCCGAGGCGGCTCTTGCGGACCCTACCGGGCGCGATTATCTCTCTTCGTCCTGACCAACTAGACTATGGAGAAGAGAGACCCTTACAAATGTTTTAAAAAAATACCCCTCTTTATTTTCTCAAAACCTTTTTCATACTGTTTTATTTATAACAGCAAATGCTTGAGGGCTAGGATAGTCCTCGTTTCGGGATACAATTTCACCCTTTCGTCCCGTTAAATAAACAACAGGATGGAAACAAAAATAAGTGTGAAAAATATTTGTTTTGTATAAAATAAATAATTATGGAATAAACAATTAAAAACTGTCCATGGGCCGCCACCCTTGGTGATATTTTGTTACGAAAAATATGTTGTGATAATTTTATCTGTGGGAGAAAGGATATTTTGACGAAACAAAATTTCATATGTTTACTCCTTTTACATTTATTTTTCAAACAAATAATACACTGCTTTGGGTTTAAATTTCAAATAATGGTCAAAATATTTACAGCACTTGAGAAAAAAAATTCGAGATATAATATTCTCCAATTAGGTTGGGTCTACGTACCTCGTGTTATTAACTTTGAGCTCGTATTTAATAATAAAATATATATTAAATAAATATATTTATTAAATTTACTTATGATGCTCTTACACAGGTTAAACAAACAAACATATTTCTTTCATAAATAAAATAGTAGTGCCGTAACTTTAAATTTATTTTTAAATACTAAATGTATATTTACTATTTAGCATATTTACACAAAGTTTAAAAATACAGGTTTTTGATTCTAAATATTATTTTTAGATGTCGCTCAAAATTTGAAAAAATATTGTCGAGTGACTTACTTTATTTGGTAGCTTATAAAATAGTGTTCCATGAATTTAAAAACAATTTAGACGTTTCCAAGTATGGTATTAATAAAGGTCTGCAATAAGTTAACATTTGTGTAGTGTGGATCAAATACAAATTAAATTCAACGTTATATTAAAAATATTAATTAATGCTGAACAAGCAAACTGAATCGAACACATCCTTTGGATGAACTGTCTTTAAATTTTACACGACGTAGCATAATATTAGTTTGAGGGAAAGAAAAACTTAAGAAAGAGGAGGATCCAAATTCTAGATAACTGTAAGAAAATAAGAAAGTTCTGAGAGTTGAAGAAGGACAGGGCACTTTGGCAGTCTAAGTCACTGAACAAAATTAATTGACCTGTCGTAAGATAGAACACCAAATAATAATAATTTCAATTTCCTTTATTATAGTGCTGGCTAAAAGTCGTAAGATCTATGACAGGCCAGCGCTGAAAAATAAACTAGTACTTTACAAATACATCAATTTACACAAGAAATATTAAGATGAACAAAAATGATGTGAGGAATGCCAGGCCTCCACCATGGTTCGAATCTCACGTTGAACTGTAGGTCCTCCATTCCATCTTACAATAACCCTACAATTACACATTAGCGTATCTGTGTATAACCCGAATGGGTAGTAAGACGCGGTGCTAATAATAATAATAATAATGAACAAAAATTGTTAATAATGTTATATAATGATGAATAGTTACAGAAAAAGTAATTAATAATGATAATAATAATATAATAGCAATAATAACAAAAAACTAAAGAGTAATTAAAAGCAGTAACAATATGAAAAAAAAAAATCAAAATATTGTAAAATTGAGATATTATAGGCAGAACCTCTTAGTGATAAATTAGTAGTATGGGATTTTCTTAAATAACTCACTGAGTTTAGCTTTTCTTTATGATAATTTTCGAATTAGACAAATGTAGAATTCACGCTATTGACACAATGACCTATAGGGCTTTCCTTATATGAGCTATTGAGAAAAAAATTGAACCTTTTCCAACCTAAGAGAGTCAGTTAAGGTAATGGAATTCCAAGCAACAGTAGCATATTCTAACTTAGATCTAACCAGGGCTTGGTACAGACATAAAAAAGTCAACTATATCAAATAATGACGCAAAAAAAAATTAATAAGTCATAGTAATTTCAATGACTGGGAAATTACATGGTCAACATGATAGTGGAAAAAAAGTTTGTTAGTCAGGAGAAAACCAAGATTTATATATAATGGGTGCGAACTATATTTTCATTGCCCAAATTATAGTTAAAAAAGAAAGGATTTTTTTCCTAGTAAAATATATAGGTTTGGTCTTAAATTTATTAATAGACATTCCATTTTCAAAAGGGAATTGTAGAATACCATTTACATCATTTTGTAACTTTGTACAATCTTCAAAATATTTGATAATTTTAAATAAATATATATCATCAGCAAAGAGTAAATACCTAGACGAGTTCAAATATTTACCAATGTCATCAATAAACACATTAAATAGAAGCCGACCTAAATTAGAACCCTGTGGTATGCCACAGGGGGCTAAGATTTTATTTTAGGTGTGTGAATCAAATTTAATAATGAATGATCTTTCATGCAAATAACTGCTGAATCAATTTACATATGAGTGAGAAAGGCCGAATTTATTAAGCTTAGAGAGAATAATATTATGACGACATAAGTCAAATGACATAGTTTGGTCAAAATAAATAGCATCAACCTGACCTTGGGCAGACACTTGAGGGCAACATGTCCAAGAAATTCTACTAAATTCGTGACAGTAGATTTATTTTTTATAAAGCCATGTTAATTATCTGGAAGTTTATTTTTAAGGTGGAGAAAAGTATGCTCATGTATGATTTTCTCGAATACTTTGGGGAAAGTGTTTAAGAGGTCACTTGATCTATAGTTACAAGTATTTGTTTTTGCCCCTTTTTTTACACATAGGTATGACAACAGATTGTTTTCATGTAAGAGGAAAACTTTCATTTGACAGTTTAATGTTAAAAATATAGGATAACAAATGTCTGAAAATGCTGGCACAGCTTTTAACTATAAAACTTGGAATTCAATTTGTCCTGGCACATCAAGAAGAGCTCAATTTTTTTTATAGCACTCAAAACGTCCAAGGGTTTAATGTGGCAAGGATACAAGGGCACGCTAGTTTCAATAACGGGGCAAGGTAAGACAGGAAGGGCTGAATTATAAACGGAATTAAAGTAGCTCCCAAACTCTATAGCAATTAATACATGATCAGAAATAATCCTGCCATTAATTTCTAGGTTAGACGGGGATGCTTTATTCACACGATTGTTTTTAACAAATATCCAAAATTCTTAAAATTAGCACTACATATTATTTTCTATTGAATTCATTCAAATACTCTCTCTATAATCAAAGTAGTTTTAACTAATTTACAAAAGTGAGAGAAATGTGAATATAACACATAATTATTTGTTACTTTAAACGTTTTTAAAACATTTTTTACTCCTAATTTAGTATTTAAGAGTAGTAAAAATACCTATTTGGATGAATTAAGAATGGTAATTTTTAGGAATATCCGTTTTGATTTTCCTTTCGACTAAATTAGTAACATCTTGTATAGCCAGATTAACATCCGTAGTAGAATAAACACAAGACCAATCAGCAGTGGCCAGGTCATTGTAAAGATTAAGGTAATCACCACGTGCATAGTTAATATATGTGTTGAGGGTGTCATTAATTTGACTAGCAATAGGTACATAAAGTGAAATCAATAAGGTCGGATGAGCTAAATCAATATTTACTAGTGATTGAGAGCTTTGAGATACTAAGGGATGGTGAAAATGAGCAAAAACAAGGTCAAATAGTCAAATAAGGTTTTGCTACCGATTAATACTTAACGAGCGTAGACCGGTTTTAAATATGAACTATTCATAACAGATGTCAACAAAAATTAAAATTAATATTTTTACCTTTTTCTAGAAAAAGTGAATTAATTAGTTAACTTTGGAATTGAACAATAAGCTTAAAGTTAATTCTATTGTGTATCGTCGAAGAAATATCGGTTCTTTTGGACGTGGCCTGCTTTCTAGTCACGTAAAATAAATGCATTCACCTCAAACGGGATTCGAATCAAATTCAGAATCAAAATCAAATATATATTATCAGCGTCATTAATTTGTTCTAATCCTATTATGTTGATAGAAGCAAGAAGTTAAGTAGCTTTTAATTTAATGTAGATATGCAAAATGCTTTGAGCAGGATGATTTTTTCAATAATTTTTGGGGTAGTTAAAATCACCCAATAGTATTATACGATAGAGTTGGTTAACCAAAGCACTTTCAAGAAATGAAAAGTAATTACTAAATGTGTAGACTGTTATTTGTTAATTAATAATTTTTGGCGATCAAATGTTGGTATTTTAATCCAGACACATTCCATATTATTCTCTAGGCCTGTTTTCCTGGTTACAACAGAAATAGAATCAATGACAGAAATTAGAACACCACCACCCTCTGAGATAGTGGCTTCATCATATAACCTATCGGCTCTATAAACTTTATAGTTATTAGAGAAAATAATTGTCATTAACAAACTCACTAGAAAGCCAAGTTTCAACCAAACAAATAATAGATAATTCATACACACAAACAATTGTATATAACTCCCTTTTTTTTGGTACGTAGACCACACAAATTTTGGTAATATAGTAAAATATCACTATTCACTGGGAGATGGGTTGGGAGGTAGTCTCCAGACCTGCATCGATGGTCACGAGTGGGGTTCGAGTTGAAACCTCTTGAGAGCCAAGGTCAGATGACACAGCAGCCTTTACAGGAGCAGACCACAGGGGGACTCCTCACCGACTATCTGCTCTGGCAGCAACTTCCCATAGTAGTGTGCATTGAGACAGCCAGACGGCCAAATATCACCATTGTTTAACATGGGAAGATCTTTGACAGAAATATGGAGGTAGGAATATGCGCTAAATATAGTTTTCAATTTAGAACAGACAAGGTATTCAATATTTAGTTCTCTAGACAAATAATATTGAATGGCTAGAGAAGATACTTTAGGAGAAAAACGAGTAACGAACAGATATTTTTTTGAATACTTTGTTCATTGTCTGTAGGTCAGTGGCTGTCTTATTACCAGTAAGCAACTTTCTTGCACGCGAGCGCTGATCCTTGCGCACCTTGGAATTCGCTGAATTTCCTTTTACGACGCGACACCACCGTAAAACTATCATCAGCGCCTGCTGACGCAAACTGTTACCCAGCTGGTGATTGAACAACAGACTTAGAGTCGACAACAGAGCTTTTTTTAATTAGAATTTAAAGCTTGGCAAAATGTTAATTTGGGAGAATGCAGTGAGTTAGATATGTGAGATGTAGATGCGGAAGATTCAATTGGAATGGAATATTGCGAAGATAAGGAGCATTGAGTTTCGACTAAAACCAAACAAACCGGGGACCGGGAAGCTAAAAGCCCAGAAATTTGGGACTTAATTACAGCGTTTATCGCTGATAAGATCTTTTACCTAAGTATACAGATCGTAGACCATGTTAATCAGGGAGTTTAACAGCTGTATATTAACTTTTTCTCGACCAGCTGAAGGAGTTTTGAGTAACTCCTCAAAATATTTCTTTACCCGCGGCGGTTTCTGCGGCCACTCTGGAAGAACGGGTGCGGGAGTAGATTTTGTTAGGGTGTCGTCCCCAAATTAATCTTTAGATATTTGAGTTCATGGGTCACACTTGAAAGTAGAAACACCACTTTGGATTTTTAAAAAAACCACTCATATTCTGTCACATTAATTTTGAGGCAGTCAAGATGAAACTTTGCTTTACGAGGGCCAGAACACCAAATGAATCTTTGTCGGCCAAAGAATGCACGGGAGTATATAGCAAAATTGTCCTCATTGCCCGGAATATTGAATTGAATATCAATTCACCGGCCCTAAGGAAAGGCAAACACGCACAGAACACGAAACTCGGTACACGGAATGAGGTCACTTGTGGAGCTTAGTAAAAACACGTCCAGTCACGGCAAGCGCCAACTGAATAACAATAATAATAATAACAATAATAATTAGAAATATAAAAACAAGTCTATGAGTCATTGAGAGTAATAGTAAAATTACTTTTTTCTTATTTGTTAAAAAAAAATCTTGTGAAAAATTTTACCCACGAATTTTATGAATCTTTCGTTTTATTATTTTCCGAATAAGGTCACCTAGCGGTCTAGGGGTAAGGTGTCAGACTTCTGTGCTGGCGGCTGGGGTTCAATCCTCGGTCCCGGCAGAGATTTATCTGATTACCAAACCCTTCCTTCACCTCTGACAAGACATCTTGTGAATTTGGGGAATGCCAGGCCTCCACCGTGGTTCGGATTCCACGTTAAACTGTAGGTCCTCCATTTCATCTCACAATCACACTACCATTACACATTAGCGTAAGGGCGTATAACCTGGACGGGTAGTAAGACGCGGTGCTAATAATAATAATAATAAATAATAACAATATTTTCCGAACAAAAAAACTACAAAATATCTGTCATTGCACATGGTTGTTTGTTGTTCTTTTTGTCTATCTGTATGTATTATGTACATGGACACAGATATAAATGGTTTAATAGATTTTGTTCAAATTTGATATCTAGGTGTTGGAGGGCAAAAGTTCGAAAAATATTTTGTATTTGACCCTAGAACTCAAATTAATTATAAATTTTACTGATACTAAGGTCTTTTTATTATTTTTTTTTTCTAAATTAGCTCTACAATTTTGTTTAAAATTCAAAAATACCACTGTATACTTAGTCATTATGGGGAAAACTAAAGTTTTGGGAATATAGCCACAACAATTTTGTTAAATATTGGTATCTGAGGATTATTTTAGAAATTAAATACTGACGTAATTTTATTTTTATGAAAAATTAATAGAAAGCCAATTCAACATTAAAACAATAAAGGAATTTTGATATTTTTTCCAAGACTTTTTAATGTAGATATTTGTGAGTGTTTTTTCATAGTAAATAGTAATAAAAAGTGTATACTTAAATATTAAAATAAATTTATAGGTGATTGACAAATAGCCGAGTTTAGAAAACAATTTTTTTTTTATATTTGGATAAATTTGTTTAAAATGATATTAAATTACTGTTATAATAAATACTGAGACTTTTCATTGTTTTCAACAATATTAAGTCTTTTTATGATTCGTGTAATTTGTTTACACACGATTAAAATATTCTTTTTTTAAAGGAGTGCAGTACTAGGGCTGTTAAATAACTATTATTAATTATTGAAATTAGTACGTCTGACTAGAGGCAGTAAACCCAAACAATCGTGAAGAACGGTAATAAATACCACATACATTATTCACGCATAACTAAACATACAAGTGCACATGACATATTCGAACCTTAATTTCGATGCAAGATACAGTCAGGTATAATGCAATATTAACGCCCTTTATCACATTTATAGCAGGGAATGTTTAAATGCTATCATCAAATTCTATTTGTACCTAGGCATAAATTATTATTATTAGCACCGTGTCTTACTACCCGTTCGGGTTATACGCACTTACGCTAATGTGTAATGGTAGGGTGATTGTGAGATGAAACGGAAGACCTACAGTTTAACGTGGAATCCGAACCACGGTGGAGGCCTGGTATTCCACACGTTCACAAGATGTCTTGTCAGAGGTGAAGGAAGGGTTTGGTAATCATATAAATCTGTGCCGGGACCGAGGATTGAACCCCGGCCGCAAGCACAGAAGTTCGACACCTTACCCCTAGACAGCCAGGTCACCTCCGAGGCATATAAAACTACGACAGGCCTAAAACGTTGGAAACGTAAAATATATGGCTTGAATAATAAACTGATCTAGGCCACAGTATGGAAAACAGAAACGGATGTAAGATTTGTACTTATATATTTTTGAGCAGGGAAAACACATATTTTTAATAACTATATTATAATACCTGTAGGTACAAACTCAATATCTAACTTAACAAATAAAAACGTACCACGAGATATTTAACTTGAATACTAAACCAGATTTAGATACAAATTTAGTGTTATGACCAGTATTTTTTCAGGTTTAAGAAAAAAAAAACGGTCAAACCATATAAAATATATTAATTTATAGATCACTCAATATATTATTAGAAGATATAAAAATTGTAAAATTTATCAAAGTTGGAAAATATATATGAAACATTATTAAATTATAAAGAATGATAGTCTAAACATTTAAAACAAGTGCTTTAGTAACAATGAGACATATATTACTTTTAAGATTATCAGGCTCATGAACAATGGTAAAATCGTTTGTTATTAATATTTTTTTATTATTATTCACTTAATATTTTAATGAACTCAAAAATGAGAATGATGCATATTTATATAGTCAATTTATTTTAAACATAAAAATTAATAAACAGTATTTCATGTATATTTTTAAAGCTTATTTAATATTTAATACTACTTTCTTTAGTACCGTTTATAAGTTTAATACATTTTAATAATACATAGATTGATTCATACGTAAATATACTAACTCTCCTTACTAGATTTAAAATGTTGGTCAAACTTGTTCGATGACAATAGCCAATAATTATGAAATCAAAATAAACTAAACAGATATATTGTAGCGCTATTGTTGTTAGTAAGAGTAAAAAAGTTTTTGTTTATACACAAATAAAAAAAGACTTTAACTCACATTTATTATAGCTTAGCTGAGCGAAATATTATTATTTATAACTGAGTCTTACTACCCGTTCGGGTTATACGCTTTAAGTACTAGTTACGTCAAAGGATTAGGAATTGGGAAAGTTGAAATAGAAGAAGCGAACCCGCATTGGCGTGGAGGGAGATTGTAAAACCATTTAAGAAAATACCACCTCCAGTTCACCCGACCGAGATTCGAACCTTGATCTCCCCGTTCTCGGCAGTCAAGCTCCAACACGACTAGCGCGTTATCCAACTACGCCACCGAGGCGGGTCTGAGCGAAATAAATTACCGGTTAGGGTCAAACCACTCTCTTTCACAGAAACTACCACCCACCATAACAAGTGGTCTAAGGTAAACCGTCTTCTTCCTTTTTTTTTTTT
>CABFVX010000003.1:784724-885904 GCA_902151425.1 Timema shepardi | reverse complement strand
TCATACATTGAAACTGCTCAGTGACTTTATGCTTTGGTTTTATTTAAGTGCTCTTTTTAATTATTTATAGACAAGGTTTAAGAAATTTTTTATCTTTTGTTTTCTGAAAATAAAATAAAATGTTTGAATGTAGGTGGACTTCAATCAATATTCTTGTGGTTGAGCAAATTTCAAGTCCATTCAAGTGTAAACATTGCTTAATTTCATTTTGAAATAATACCTACTATGTTTTAATTCGTTTAATATAACTACCCATGTTACCTACTCATAAAATAATATGCATTGAAAGTTGCTTTTATATCTAGTAATGGTCGTAGTACTACTATAAATACCATTTGCTTACAAAATTGTTTACTCTTCTGACCATTATTAAAAATATATTGGATTGTTTTCCAACTTCTTAAGTATTCACATAATAGCTTATATTCCAATAAAATTGGTTTATTCTAGAATATTTGCAAGAACACCTCAATATAAGTTTCTAATGTTGTATTGATTTACTAATGAGATATACAATAAATGTATGATAGAAAAACTAATATATTTAGTCAGTAATGAATGAGTGCTGAAGGAATGCAGTTTGAAATGGAATCCAATGAGAAAAGAAGTGCCTTACGTTGGTTTGGCCAATGTTGAAAGGATAAGTTTTGGTTGAGTTACGAATCAAATATATGAAGGTAGAGTGTGTGGATTAAAAGGAGGGGTAGACCTTGTAACACGTGGCTAAATGTTGTAGACGAGTGTGTCAAAAGAATAAAGATTAATAATTTTAATTATAAAAGATCATGTCTGACTCGATGTCTGGGTGTTGTTGGAAAGAAGTGAGTATGCAAGGATAGGGAAGTGTGTATAATGTCAGTGGGGATGGATTAATTATGGAGGTGTATTTTGAGCTATATGCAGAGTGAAATCCCTACCATTTGGTAATAAAGTATTGTTGTATGTATCTGTATGTATATATAATATATTTGTAAATTTGTGTGTGTAGATGTATGTATTTATATTTTATTCATCTATAATACACGTCCAGAAAGTAAGAAATCTACCATTGTAAAAAAAAATATTTAAAAGTTATTTTAATAGTAATACGTTACACTACGCGTTATATAATCACTAGATAAATGAAAACATTTATTGTGCCAAAAAAAGAGATTTTGAAAGACCTCTTTGGAGAAATTTGCGGACATATTTACCATCAAACATCTTACGCCATATTTCCAACATCAAAGGTTATGGACATATTTCAATTGATTACTTCGAAAGCTCATCAAACACAAACCAATTATTTAAGCATTTTTTTCTTTAAAGATGTGAAATGTGGTCTCTCACCTTACGTGAAAAAACTAATTTAGGATGTTCGAAAACAAGGTGCTCAGGAATAACTATAGCTGTTGCTGAATGTAGGACTATGGTGCAAAGATCTAGACTCGAATTAATTCTCTCAAGATAAGGATAAGATATTATTTGGTGAACTTGATAGAACTAGTATAAGATAGAATTTTTTTCCATACTTTAGTGAGTTACCACATTGACGTTTAAATTTCCTAAATACATAATTAGTACCACAAATATTTTAATACAAATAAGTTTTTTGAAAGTGGTTTTTGAAACTAAACATAAAAATGTGTCAAAGAAATGAGAAAATCAATGTAGCAATGAACAAGTGTAAATACATCCCAGAGTGTAGCCAAAATATATACAAATATCTAGCTTTCCATAATTGGAAATTTTGTCTATTTTGAGACTTACGCCTCGGACAGTGTGACCACAGAAGTGAGGGTTTGAATCTAAATGTGTTTATGCTCGGCTAACCCAGCCTATTAATCAGTTGTGATTAATAGGTATGATTATAAACATACAAATTTAAAACAAAAAGTTAAATTGAAATCTCAACACATTACTTATTGTCAGTATACTATGATAAAGTTTTAAATTATTATTACTATTAGCATCGCGTCTTACAACACGTTCGGGTTACACGCACTTACGCGAATGTGTAATGGTAGGGTGATTGCGAGATGAAATGGAGGACCTACAGCTTAACGTGGAATCCGAACCACGGTGGAGGCCTGGCATTCCCCACATTCACAAGATGTCTTGTCAGAGGTGAAGGAAGGGTTTGGTAATCAGATAAATCTGTACCGGGACCGAGGACTGAACCCCGGCCGCCAGCATAGAAGTCTGACACCTTACCCCTAGACCGCCAGGTCACCAATAAAGATTTTAAGTTTTTTATTAAGATTAAATTCCTCTCTTTATAAATAAGTACCAAGACTCATCGAAATAGTTTATTACATTTCTACGAAACCCATAAAATATAACTTCTAAATGAACATTGGTTATTAAAATTTGATTTCCCCCTAATATATTGAGATATCTTTTAACTCATGAGGTTTTTTTTTACGAAATCTTTTTAGAAAAAAAACACGGGAAAAACAGTGTTGTATGACTCTTGAAATCAGGTTAATGTTCACCCATTATTTTATGGGCTATTTTCTAAATCTAATTTTGGCAGTTAAAATTTAAGCTATCATTCCTTAGATAGTTTCTAATATATTATATTATATTTTTCTTGGATTAATTAATTATTTTAACATTATTTACTTTAGCTTAGGCCTAATGCAATTTCCTAAAAAGATAGTATCTTAATATATACTTATAAATATTAAAATATCATCCTATTATTTCATTAGTATTAATATTTAACTTATTTTCAATTATTTTCAATTGAGAGACTAATAATTTCAAAATAGGTTTTAAAAGGAGGAACATCAAGATTTTATCAATCAATTAAGTTATAAAATTATGACATAATTAATTCAGTAACTTATATTACATGTCATATATAAATATTAAATTAATAATGTTTAGAAAATTATAATCAAATATTAATCCATCTTAGCACTATTTGTGGAAAGCCTTAAATGCAAAAGAATAACAAATAACATATACGTGTTGGGAAAAGTAAAATCTAGAGTTTTTTGTGGAACATATGAATAGATTAGAATTCATGTCTTCCATTTGTTACTAACAAAAAAAGAATTATAAACTATAAATTTTCAAGAAAACAATCCCAAGTATTGATTATTTATTTCAGCTTATTTATGTGAAATATTAGAAAGATAATATAATATTTGTAAAGTAAAATATATAATATGTTATCTAGTTTCATGGTAACTATTATTATTATTATTATTATTATTATTATTACTATTATTACTGCTAGCATTCTTGAAATCAAATTAGTAACAAGCAAACAAAAAAGCTCATGTTTTAATAATGTCAAACGAAGCTCAAATAAGTACAATAAAAAAAGAGGAAGGTCGAGCCCTGATGTTACATGTCTAAGAAAGAAAGAATTTTCACAGTAATGGGGAAATGTAATCCGCTACTCAAAGGTATGTAGTCTTAAGACATTGCAAAATGATTGGGGTATGACAGTGGGGTGGAAAATATATTCAGAACATTTTATAGGTTAAACCTTAATTTGCATTTTTATTATTAAAAAAAAGAGTTTTGTCTTGACATGTTAAACCCATTATGATTTATACTTCCCTTCTTAATTTTTCAAAATGTTGAAATCCTTATGGTTATTTGTAAAGTCCGCAAGTGAAAGAAAGTATGAAAGGGGTTTAAGAAAAAAAAAATTGGGTGTTAGTGGAGGATCCCATGCAAGTAGGTGGCGTGTGATTAATGTTTTTACAATCACAAGTTGACGTTCAATGTGGCACAGTTTTGTCGAAGGCAGCATTATATGTAAGCATTAATATACTTATCCAAATGTATTTTATTAAAAGAAAAAGGGTTTGAGAAACGTTGGTACTATTTTAGTGTGTTCCCATGTCGTAATCCTTTTCTAATATCGTAAAAACAAGAACCAAAATAGACTAAGGAAACTCATTAAGTTTAGAATAATAATAATAATATTTAGCACCGTGTCTTACTACCCGTTCGGGTTATACGCTTTAAGTACTAATTACTCTAATGGATTAGGAATTGAGAAGGTTGAATTAGAGGAATTGAACCCGCATTTGCGTGGAGGGAGAGTGGAAAAACATTTAGGAAAAACCACCCCCAGTTCATCTGGCCGAGATTCGAACCTCGATCTCCCCGTCCTCAGCAGTAGAGCTCGACACGACAAGCGCATTAGCCAACTACGCCACCGAGGCGGGTATTAAGTTTAGAAGAAATAGGTAAATAATGTATCTTTATTTTTATGTGTGCCCCTTGTAAATATAATTACTGTGATCGTCAAAATAATTAAATTCGCGGTATTGATAGATTTAGACGTTTCTTGACTTCTTAAAATCAAAAACGTGGTTGTCGCCTTATGTCCATAGAGCTTACATTTCTTTTTATCAATAGTGATAAAATTTAAATTTGTAGGTTTTTATAATTTTCTCCCAGAATTTTAATTAAATAACTAACTAACTCTAAAATTAAAGATATTTTACTAAAGGGCAGAAAAAGATAAAATAACTTATTATGAAATGATATCAAATGGTTTGTTTTATTAATTTTTATATCCATATATCGTTTAACCTTACAAACAAAATTGACACGATGTATATCCCAATGAAAATCACTTTTAGATTTCATTACAAGAATAACAGTATCGTGGTATGATACATTAAGCTTACATTATTGAAATTAATGTGGCAAATTGGACAATGTCAAGGTCTAGTTTGGGTGTAATTATTGTGGTATCCACCTATGTTTCATAACTGAGGTCTAATGATCCCTTATTCCACCAATACAAGTACATATCCAGCCTAAATCTTGCATTTTAGCTCAGTAATTTCAAGTTTTATTAATAAAATTACTGATTTTTTATTAAAAAAAATCATAGAGACAACATTTTATTTTAAAATATAATATTTAATATCAGTTAATCCACATAGATCAAGAAACTGAAAAGGTAATGAATTGATGTGGTCAAATTTTATACCGAAAGGGAAGTCTTGGCTTAAAATACAACCGAAATTATAACTCTTGTATTTTACAAAACGGTTTACAACTCTCACTATACGTAGGTAATTAAAATTAATATTTTCTCATATAAATATTTCTCATACATATTCCATCAAAGTTCAGTTCAAATTTCATTAGAAGAGCATTTGCATCTATATAAGCTATTTGATCTAACTTAAAGGATTCATACTGACAGTTTTATGATCTGCAACCAATACTTTGGGAAGATATTATACATACCTATAAAATAATTCCAATAAAATAATAAAATACAATCGATTTTGGCCACAACAAATTAAACCAATTCTAAAAGGCATACTCTATTATAAATCGTCTAAAATTAAATATTAATAGCCTAGAGGGGTGGATGAACGTTTAAATATTTTTTGGGATAT
The DNA here is from genome assembly GCA_902151425.1 of Timema shepardi. NCBI lineage: Eukaryota > Metazoa > Arthropoda > Insecta > Phasmatodea > Timematidae > Timema > Timema shepardi. The sequence continues at coordinate 880,538 of CABFVX010000003.1, read as the reverse complement.
ATGATAATGATGAATTTGATCTAATCGAGATTATATATAAGATAGTACAACACATTTAACTTAAAATAGTATATACCCATCAATGATACTAATTTTTTTCCAAATAAATGAGCAAAATTGGATTAAAAAAAAAATCAATAACATACAGAGACAAATGTTGGCGTCGTTTTGAGGTAGTTCCTCTTATACAACGCACAAGAGATTTAGAGGGATTGTGCGCAATGGGAGGTTGAGGGGGAGTTGTACAAGCGACGCCTCTCTGTAGCCAGGGTCTTCCACCGTAGCGCTGAGTGCGGGCGTCGCTGGCAACTTGTGCGTCAGGACGGTGGCGCCAGTCTTTCCTCGTGTTCCGCGTCGGACACCCTCTCTCTTCCCAGAATTTTTTTTTGGGGGCTGCTTCCTCGATCAACGGGTTAAAAACAATGCCCGTCGCCGGTGAAAAGTTTAGACATTTGGTCATTCCCTGCAAGAATCTTTACTTGAAAACTTAATAAAAAAGAAAAGTTATTTCTACTATTTTTTTTATAACCCAACTTTTATTCTTCATTCTGTCTATCTACTTTTCGTGAACACTAAACATATCCTGACAATACGAATGAAAGGTGAAATAAGAAATGTCAAGATCAACAAATCATTACAGGCTCTTTTAACCGTTTCAGTGATAAAACAAATATATATCAACGTTATTCTCTTTTTTTATTCAACGTGAAAGTAAATATTAAACTAACTTATCTTGAATCACATATAAATGTTGTATCTTTGTGTTTTATTAAAAAGTGTTATCAATGTAATACAAACTAATTTATAAGTGCCACAAATGTTAATAGATATCAATGTATTAATTAATAAATTAAATCTAAATTCAGTTTATATTTGAAAACTTTGGTATTAGTTAATCACCAAACTTTGTATACATTTTTAAATATTTAAAATTGTGATGGTTGTGAATTAGTGTTATTTTAAATCCATGATTATCTAAACATATTTAATAAATATAATTCTACTAATATGCTGAATCCCTGGCAAATTTAAACTTATGTCAAATGAAAAATTATTCTCCAAGTACACATATTAAAGTCAACAATGGCAGATTATTGTAATGTACTTGTGTTCCGTTCATACGTGGGTGAAACATTCATGATTAATGGTTGTGTCCAAGTTTATCTCTAAAGTTACATCCATAATAGGGTGTCAGATGTGATCTTTATCGTTTTTTTATACATAAATTAATAACAACATAGGTGACGTGTTCGGTTTCGTAATTTTTCTACGTGTGTGTTTCTTTTGTCGTCGTGTTCGTTCAAACGTCCTGTGACAGTAATGTGACGGATCTTGTTTTTTTTTTGTGGATGGAGGACGCGTGTGACGTCCTAATGACGATGGCTCAAAAGTACGTCACCACTACAAGCTGTGTCACCCCACTGGGCGTGGTGATCTTTCTGCATGTCTTGATTTTCCTGCCGGCGTTGGTTTCTGTGTCCTCTCAGGGTAAGACATAATTTTTTATTTTATTGCGTCAATATTTGTTTGATGGCCCGCTCGTGCCTCTTATCTCCGATTACATTAATTTATGTCATATTCCTTTCAATAAATTAGTATCATAATATTTAGTTTTGAGTAATACATATTAAATTAGTTAAATAAAAACCTCATTTATTCGTATCTCATTGAACTGAATTTCTTGTTTATCCAGACACAAATTTCGTACTAATTGAATAATTGATTAACTTATTATTAAAAATAATCCTTTCTAATGCATTAATTAATTACGATACTGTGGTTGCAGGGTGATTACTGTACTGTAGTGTACTTGGCTGAAATAAAATTATACAGCAGTCAGTGTTAAAGTCCTGTATTTATTGCATCACAGTCTCAAATGTTTAATATTTTAGTATTGTGATGATAGATTGTTTATTGTATTTACATATGTCTAAATATATATATTGTTTCAGTGTATATTTCTTATAATACGTGGAGCGTACAATTTCTTGATAATCCGGATGACATCCGATCCGTTTTCCACTATATTTATAATTTTAAAAAAAAATGTTTTTCTATTTCAAAGTATTAAATAAGAGTTTGTATATATTTATAATATTTTTTTTTGCACCGTGTCTTACTACCCGTTCATCTTATAGGCTTGTGTGTTAATTAAATTAATGAGTTTAAGGATGAGAAAGGTTATATTTATAAAAAAAGGTACATTGGCATTTACAAGGAATGAGAGTGTAAAACCATATTGATAAAATCAGCCTAAGTACAGCCGACCGAGATTCAAACTTCAATCTCCCCGTCACTGGCGATCTAGTCTACTGCCAGAGTAGCACGTTAGACCATGCGGCCACAGAAGAGGATTGCTATTAATTAGTAGGTTTTAAATCTATCTTACTCCCTATCAAACCTATCAAAATATTAGAGGAACTTTTCTGGAATTAAAATTGAGGAAGAGTGGAAAACTATTATGAAGAACATATCTTGAGTTACCTTATTGGGTCTTGAACACTGACCTAACTGTCATGTGTATATCAGACCAAACTTAGTCTAATATCGTACACACCTATACGGGTAGTAACTATAATAATAATAATCATTAATAAAGAGCTAGTTTTAGAAATTATAAATGTTAGAATATTTTATAAATTAGTTGCCCGTCTTTCACTATTGACTGGATCGCATGGTGCTTTAAATACTGGTCGGGTTCAGTGAAAGGTTTTTTTTATTAAATATTTTTCTACTTTATATCCATGCTAATACAGCCTGATATTTCTAAATTACACCTTTAATATCCCCGAAACATTTGTAAATTGGCATGTATACAAATAGACCGAATGGGTAGTAAAACGCGGTGCTAATAATAAAAAATTACCATATACATAGCTGTGATTGTATAGTGTAGGGTGTCCCTTTCGTTATATACAGGATTTCTAGTTTTGAGTAGGACAGGGCTCAACATTCGTTCGGATGTACTGAAAGGAATTTTATGTAACTAGTTTTGCACGGCTTTAGTAAGAAAATGAGCTAACATTTCCTTTACTTTTCCTTTTTCGCACCTTTCTAATTTGTTTAAATTTGAGGAAAGTTTACAATTTTATATTTGAAGACCCTATACTAACTAGCATGGCTACTAGGAAATTTATTTTAATAAAGTGTTATTAGGAAATCATGATTCAGAAGAGGTGTAAGCTAATAGTTGGGTGAGTTAAAGATAAAATAAAATCCTTCAATACATCAAACCAGAATTATAACCTCAACAATATAGTAAACGTCGAACTATATAAGATGAGTTTAAAAGTTTATTCCCCGTGACGAAAGTTGTTTAAATGATTAAAATTGAATCGAATATTAATGTTTGGTTATATGTTACCGTTTCTTTATTGAATACTAAGACTGTGCGAAGCTTTAAAACTTCGACTGTCTTCGAAACAAACATCTGCTTCGACTTCATTCCGATACAAAATCTGGATTCTAAGCATTGACAGTAAAGATATCGACCGCTAAAATAATCTATTTTGTTCAATAATACCCATTCTGCGTTGCATTGTACGTCATTACAAGTTAATATTTATATTTAAAAAATAGAATAAATTGAATTGCATGCTGTGATAGTCGGTTGATTTGTCAGAATAATATGAAATATAACAAACAATGTCGCGATAAAACATTTTACAAGCAATTTTAGTTCATTAATATGTTCAAATAACCTCAATATAATATTTTTAAATACTAAAACAACCAAAAGAAAATATTCGATACTTAATTCAGCTTCAAAATTATTTCCTAAATTCCATTTGCATTCGCCTTGAATTGAAAAAATGACTTCGCACACCCCTATTAAATAGGCTAAAAAAAATTCCTCCAAGTACATTTATGGACACAATTATTTAACAGTATCATTTTTTTTATGTTTTACTAGTTATTTGACCTACATTTCAATTTTGACATTTTAGGAAATATTTGGTTATCAAAATGTTTCAGTGAAGGGAATCAAAAATAATAAACAATAATATATATAACTTTACTATCAATTATTATTACTCCTTACCAAATAAACATGAACATTTTTAGAAATATTCTGTGTTGTTAAAATATTACTTCTAATCAAATGAAACAAAATTGGTTCTTAAATGTTAGGGAAATATTAATAAGAATATTAATAATCTAAAATTGGTTTTAAAATATATTTTTCAAAGACACAAGAACTTTAAGGCAATTTAATCCAACCATTTCAAAAATGTTAGTATAAAATTATCTTGCCTAACATTATTATAATATAATGGCAAACTTTATATTTTAAACTAGACTAAGAGATATTGTAACCAAATGAGTCTGTATTTATAAAATCTGAAAGTATAAAAATATATTAAAATGTGTCTTATAATGATAAATTACTTGGTGTACAATACAGACTTGATCACTCTTTTGTATAAATTATATATATATATATCTCGTAATATATGTGAATAAATTATATATATGTGTTTTAGAAACGTATTGGGGAAATAGACAATCTGCATTTCACCAAAGAGTATACATGAAATACTAGACACATAAATATTCTGTGTATTCTCAACTCCCCATTTACCAAGATTCTATTAAATAATATTTGCATTTAACTCGGTAAATATTAATTTAAAAAAATATGATTTTGAACAAATGATGTTTTTTTAAGAGTCCTAAGCTTTGTAGTTATAAATAATTTATTTTCTCAAAAAAGAGTTGCGGAGGTTGGAACAGTATAAAGTTTAGCTTAGTCTAAGTTTTCTTAAATAAATTTTGTTTTAGAGAATAATGAATTTGCCATTTTGTTCGTAGTGTTACAATTGTAAATAGATCCAAACTTTAATCAATATTTTTAAAGACAATTTTGAAAATGTTACTTTTATATATTTTGCTTTTAAGTAAGTTATCTATAAATTTAAGGTTGTGTTTATAATTTCAAACTACTCCAGGGGAATTTTATAAAAAAATATGGATATTAATTTGTAGCACAATTGCTATAATGGTTTAAACTAAAGGCCGATATAAATACATACAGACACAGAAAGACGAAATCACGAGAACACATTTTTTTTTTTTTAGTTTCATTGGGTCATTAAACATCGACAACCATAAAACTCTGGGATTCGATTTGTTGACGATCTACTATAATTTATATTTATGACGGGTTGCTAGAAACTAAAAACTAAATTTTCCGATCATTTTAGTAATGTCCTCTATAACTATTATAGTACTCGAAGTATCCAATTTTAATAGGGCTCGGCTCTCTGAATTTATAACCCCTGATATTGTAAATTCCGCTTTACACCTCATAACACTTTTCGTTAGATGCTAAACAATTGCGAGTTTGCTTGAGCAATCAAGTATTTTCCGTGCGTGAATAATGTTCACATAATATTTACTCTTATAAGTAAAATAAAATACTGAGGTAAAATAGATTTTGTTAAAGTTGATAAGTAAAATTTGCCAAGAAAAAATTTGAATCCGAATAGTTTAAGTACAACTTATTAAAAAAATTATTATTTATTATAGTATTTAAAAAAACCGATTAATTTATTCTCAAATATTTACAAAATCAGTTGAATTAATTTTTTTTAATGAATTTTAGAAACGGTTATCATTTAAATCTCATTAATAAAAACACTCTTAGAAAATATAATATTAATAAATATTTGTGAAATTTTAAGTATAAACATCATAGCTAGCTTAGTATATCTATTAATCCACATTAAAGAGATTGCGGGATGAATCATCAAATATAGTATATTTTGATTTGCTTGTGAAGTTATGGATTCGGGGTTTAAATCACTCGTAGGCGAACTAAAAATATTGGGGTAAAAGGATTTACCAAATCGATTCCACACTTCCTTCACGAAAATTGTACATTATTTCAAAAATTATTCCTTATTGCCACACCATAAGTATTAGAAAAGGTATCATGCAAATCTTCCTTAAAAATGGTAAATAATAGGTGTTGCAGACAAAACTAAATAATTAAAGATAAACCAACAAATATTTTTAAATACCTTATATGGAAAGTTTGAAATAAAAGGTAAATATTACCAGGCACAAAAAAAAGTTTAATTTAGCTGAATATGCTATGAAAACTAAAGAATATGAGATACATAGCTATAAACTTTTTATAGAGTAATCAGGCTATGACAAACTAGATTTTATATCTAATGGGTGATTATTTGATTTTTTTAAAATAAAGTTAAGCAATTAATAGCACACTCATACTCTATACAACGCTAATGCGTCACACCTTATTTGTGTTTCAAAACAAATAGCTCGCAGGGCAGTAAACACTGTGTTATTAATCAAATGGGAAAATCATTGTTTATAAAATTAATGTTGTAGCCTTCAAATTGGAACAGCTTAAGTATTTAGGCGGTCGAAATTTTAGTACTAGTCCTAACATATTAACAATGATTTATGGGAATTTGTTATTTATAAAATATTCCCGATATACTTTGGTACAAGTATCACTAGTAAATGATGGATTAATATTATGGAATCATAATCACTTAATTAAGTTAATTACAATATGTGTAGGAATCTCTACAAATATAAATCCATGTGATGGCTTGGTAAAAAAAAAAAAACATTGTATTTTAATTTTTTTCTCTAAACGTCACATCCTACTATCAGTTTGGGCTATACATTTAATTTTAATTAATATATTAAATCACATTAGTGAAATTTATTTTGATTTTTTTCTCCTAAATAATTTATAGATAGTCAAATATATTAAAATAAATAATTTTTGATCTCATTCTCCTAATCATTTATAATCCTTTTTAAATTTCAGTGAATTATTCGGATAATTGCTTCATTATTTGGACTTCAAAATGATTGGCTAGTCTATATAATTCTAGATACTGTGGCAATAGATAGGAAAAGATACTTTGTATCTATCTAATCGCCATACACTAATGATCTGAAAGACAATAATAATGTCAAGTTGTCAGTTTAGCTGTAAAGAATTTAATTTGATTTTTTTTAAACCAATTTTTACATTATTGATACACCGAACTATCAAAATAAACTTCTGGATTATTCTTTTTTTTAAATGGTGGCTATGTTTCAATTAAAAATTATTTTTATTGAGGAACATTTCTAAAATACTGCCTTCCTTCTATAAATCTAGACTAATTATATCTAGTTTCTTTTGTATAAAAAATATTTTATACGGCCCTATTACTGGTATTAAGAAAATCAATTACTTTGGTGGTCAGTAATATAAAAGTGTGATTATAATACTTTTTAATCTATAATAGCATGAAATATAATACATATATATTGCCAAATTTCAAAACAATAAATAACTAGTTTTATATTTAAATGTTTTATTCTTTCAATGGGCTACAAATAATCAAATTTTATAGTAGCATTCACTCTATGGCATATTAACACGAAATTTCATTGTTAAATTTGAAAAAAGTATGCCTCCTAACTCTATCTTGAACTTATTCAATCCAGTCAGACCCATTAAAGCCTATCCCTATCTTCAGCTAGTTATATCCAGTCCACCTCATTATAGCTTATCGCATTCAGGTACATTACAATGTTTTATGCCCATCTGGTCTAGGTGTTCCCAATGTACGGTATTTTCCCTTTGGGTTTGCCAGTCACTATCCTGAACATGGTTCTATATTCTTCCATATGTGCTGCATGTCCTACTCAATATATTATAAATTAATTTACTATCTTATCAATGTATTGTGATGAGTACAGGATATGTATTATTATTATTATCACCGCGTCTTACTACCCGTTCGGGTTATACGCACTTTACGCTAATGTGTAATGGTAGGGTGATTGTGAGATGAAATGAAGGACCTACAGTTTAACGTGGAATCCGAACCACAGTGGAGGTCTGACATTCCCCACATTCACAAGATGTCTTGTCAGAGATGAAGGAAGGGTTTGGTAATAAGATAAATCTGTGCCGGGACTGAGGATTGAACCCCGGCCACCAACACAGAAGTCTTGACACCCTACCCCTAGACCGCCAGGTCACCTACAGGATATGTATCTCATCAAATTTTAACCTCCTTCACTCTAAAATAGCCTCATCCCTTTATGGAACAAAAGTCTTCCTAAGCACTTTGATTTTGAGTGCTAAAAATTGGTTTTCTTCATTTAATGCAAGATAGCATATTTCATACGCATATAAAAACACCTTCATTTTATAATGATTATTAAAATCGTTTGATAACACTGCTTATTAATAATATAATACTACTAAAAATATAACTATTTCAAACTCGCTATGGTGGCCGCGTGGTCTAACGCAATACTCCCGAAGTATATTAAACTGTTAGGGAGGGGTAGATCGCGGTTAGAATATTGTTCGGGTGTATTGAGAGTGGTTTAACCGAAATGGTTTTCCACTGTTTCTACCTACACCAATACGGCTACAATTTCTCTAAACATAATTTCCTAATCCCTTACCCCATTAGTGTAACTAGTACATACATGTATAACCCAAAAGGGTAGTAAGACGTGGTGCAATAAAAAAACTGAAACAGAATGACACTAGATACGTTCAGCCACAGTTTTTAAAAACATTCTTCTATTTCTTGTCACAACCTGTCCTAACAAAGTAAGGGTAAATATTTTTGAATAAATATTTTAGTTTAAAAATTATATTATTCATATTATCCACACCATTCAATTTCTTATCTTCACATTTGTAATTTTTTCCTATAGCATATCAGTTTTTTAGAATAAAGGTATCAATCAATGTTATTTTCGATACATAATTATTAAAATTTGATATTACAAGAAAATGGGATATGTTAGAAGCTTTTATTCAGTTCCCTAGATAGACTATTTGTATAGGTTCATTATAAAAAACGAGTAATATAATTTAGAAAATTTTCAACCTTTGTATTGTGATAGATTTAGACATTTTATATAGACCCGAATTTGAAATAAGCGGACCTAATATTATTATCAGCAACCCCTATTTGGCATTTTACGTTACAATCAAAACGGTTGAATAGATTTCCTTCATACATGATATTCAGATATAATATTGTAATACCTCGCTGCAGAGCCAATATTTTAATTCTATCAGTAAAAATTATAAACTTGTTGAAAATGGTTATCATGACTGAGTTAAATAAAGAATAACTGGTAATTTTAGATTAAAATTAAAATTGTATAATTATTTATTGGAGATAGTTTAATTTAGGTTTACAAATTACTAAAGTTTCTGAATTAAGATTATCAAATTTTGCTTAAATAATTTTGTTTGATAGGTATCTGTCAAGAGCATGTGGACCTTCATCGGTAGCCACATGTTCTAGGGCGTCACTCTTGCAATAAACATGTCTGCCGATAATTGAGAGTTTGAGGTTGGAAAACCAGTTGGGTCAATGGAAAGTTATTTTTCCTAAAATGTTTCCTAAACTCCTTCTACGCAAATGCTGGTAGATTACCACTCAAACGTTTCCTTATTCATATCCACCACATTATAATAAATATATTATATGCCTATAGTATGAACAACTGTTAAGACGCCGTGATTAAAAAACAAATAAACAAATGGCATGGAACTCCACGCGGACTTTCTCGCTTTAATTCTGAAAACTACAGATTTTTACTCAAAACTCGTAATATAATATAGACTAACGAACCCGAGATAAAATTGCATTACACACGCAGGTATGTAAAACTTTTTATGTCTCACGGTTGAAATTTTGTAATTTTATTTTTTTAAGAATTAACGTCTTCATTTGTATATTTGGATCGATAAAAAAATATCCATATTGGGACCCCAAGGGTTAATACCTCGTATTAAAATTTTGAATTCTTGTTAGAATTTTAATAGGGATGCACATTTTATGGTTATCAGCTTGCTATTAAATTTCTCTTTTATAAATTTTGACCAATAAATTAGTTAAATTATGACTACTGAATCTAAAATGATAGAGAATCACCATTAACAAACATTTCTCCTAAGAGGTTGAAAGAAAGAGAACATACAATTTTTAGAGACTTGCTTATTTCTTACTCTATGGCATTAGAGAAATATAGTGCTAAAACTTAAATAGTATCTCTTTACAACTAAATCTCACATAACTCTATTAATATAGTTGCCAATCTCTTAGAAACTGTTGGCTTTATAAAAATATATTTATATTAACTATTGTATTTATAACAATAATACAATTTTGTAATAATAAGTTTTTATTATCTCAAATATTTGCAGGGATACGGAAATCTCCGTCTATTTAAAGTACCCTAAAAGTAATTTTCATGAGAAAATGAAAATTGCCAGTTTATTTATAATCTTAATCGACGCCTATAAAACAGATTTTTTTCTCCTTCGGATTTTTAATAAATTACTCTCAATCTTAAGATTAAACAGGCACACAGACAAACGGCATTGAAAAAACTACTTTTTAGGGTTTGGGAGGTCATGAGACGTCGACATACATCAATATTTAGGGTTAGATCTTTTTTACGGTCGTAACTTTAACTTAAGTGTTCGAAAAGTTTATATGTATATTAATATTTTCGTATAGCTTGAAAGTTATTGATCTTATAGAAATAGATCTCAAATAAAATATTTGCATTATAAATCTACATATCTCTAATATCGCAAATAGTTCTGAAGATTTGATAAAAATTGGGAATCTTGGCATTCTACCGGAACACTTGAAGTCCTTTTGCCGAAATTTTGAGGTTAGCCATTTTGTTTGTAATATTTATAAAAAAATTAAATGAAATTTAATCATTATTGTTATAGCCGATTTTGAGAAAAAATTTCTCTTTTCACCCATCAGTATAATCTCCTTAATTTTTTGGGTTAGATATCCTATTCCAAAAAATTTCTCGGGGCAAACTTATGAAAATCCTAGATACCTAGTTTTAGCCCAAATGGTAAAATGGTTTAGGCTATAGTCTGTGGTAGAGTTAAACGGACGGAAATTTAAAAATGAATTTTTTGGATTCTGGGGGTCTTGAAACATCAACATTCATCAAAATATCGATTTTGGTTTTTTTGATGATCCCAATACATTATCTACCTGTAAGATAGCGATAAAGTAAAAACATGGATCTTCTCCTTTCAATAATAGCTTATTAGTATATTATATATATTAATTATTTATCGGTATTGATAATTTGTATCAGAAATGACAGATCTAGATCCCATCACATTACTTGACTAATGAATGCATTAAAGTAGATTTGATAACTATGATAGCTGTTGGATATAAGAATCGTTAACGTTATTAATTCCTGTAAAAGGTGAAACTCTTAGCTTCTATTACAAATTGACAAGTTCTAAGAACCATTTTCTCATACATAACTGGGCGCATTCTGTGTCCATTTCTCTTTATTCAAATCAAAGCAAACTATCCACTGAAATACAAATTATTTTTCGATGTGAACTCAAATGAGATAAGACAAGAGTAAGGTAGGCCTATCTGGTTTTCGACAGTTCTCGCAGACGTGTGTAAGTTTGCTAAACTTTAGATTTGCACCGAGTTTGAAGCAGGACACAAACTATTCAATAAGGCAACTAGATAGTTGCATGTGTTCGATCTCGCATCGGGGTCGATATCTCTCAATGATGCGACCTAACAGTTGGCCGACTCAAAACTGCATGTGTACGTGGGAGCTTACATATAGTTTTCCTTTTAACGATTCACACAGAAACTTAAACCAAAATCCTTTGAAGAGTTTGTTAACTTAGCTTCGAAGTGTTATTGACGAATTATTTTGTAAGAGTTATATCAAAGTTAACCAATTAGGGCTTAAAACAAAATAGCAGACGATTCCGGCCGTGTTTTCTCACATAATTATTAAGCTAGTCTTTTAAAATCGAAAAATTTTTTAATTTAAATAAATTTGAAATATTTTATACTTGCAATGGACTGGATTGAATCAATCAGCGAGGTACAGGCTCAAATTTTGCTAAATTTTATTTTACAAAAAAATAAATTATTATTTTAGTACTTCTTTTAAAAAGCACCCGCCTATGTGGCATAGTTGGCTAACACGCTAGTCGTGTTGAGCTCGACCACCAAGGACGGGGAGATCAAGGTTCGAATCTCGGCCGGGTGAACTGGGGGGGGGGGGTTCCTAAATGGTTTTCCACTCTCCCTCCACGCAGATGCGGGCTCACTTCCTCTAATTCAACCTTCCTATTTCCCAATCAATTAGCGTAATTAGTACTTAAAGCGTATAACCCGAACGGATAGTAGGACGCGGTGCTAAATAATAATAATATTTTTAAAAAGCTTTTTTTTAGCACCACATCTTATTACACGTTACGGTAAAAAGTATACGTAATAAATTTATATAATATGTTATGGATACGTAAGGTTAGATTTGGAAGAAATATACTTAAATTTGCATGGAGAAGAGTGGAAACACTTTTAGGAAAGTCACCTTCAATACACCCGATCAGTATTCAAACCCTGACCTCATCGTCATCATCAGTATAGTCTAATTTAAGAGTGATACCTTTGACCATGCAACCACTGAAGCTGATGGAATAGGGATGAAAAAATCTATAATCTACGAGGAAATTTTCCCTACTTTACTTATTGAGAGAGCCTTAAATGGTTTATGAAAGCTAAACCCTCATTACAAAAGACAGGGATTCGAGCCCTGACATCCCCCGTAGTAGTATTATTTTCTAACATAAAAGGGACACATTAGACCACGCAACCTAGAGTGGAGAGTATATCTTTTTTTTTACTACTACGTCTTACTACCACTTTGGCTTATAAGCTTAATGCATACATACGTACCCACACATAACTAATCACGCCGTTCCCTTAAGGGGGGTGCAAGTAACTCTGCATATAGCTCAAAATAAAACTTAGTACTTAATCCATATTCATTAACTTTCTCCACACTTATCTATACTTGCATTCTTCCTTCGTTTCAACAACACCCATACACCGATTCATTCATTATATTTTATTCTTAAAACCATTATTATTATTAGCACCGCGTCTTACTACCCGTTCGGGTTATACGCACTTACGCTAATGTTTAATGGTAGGATGATTGTGATATGTAATGGAGGACCTACAGTTTAACGTGGAATCCGAACCATGGTGGAGGCCTGGCATTCCTCACATTCACAAGATGCCTTGTCAGAGGTGAAAGAAGGGTTTGGTAATCAGATAAATCTGTGTCGGGACCGAGGATTGAACCCCGCACACCCAGCACAGAAGTCCGACAACTTACTCCTAGACCACCAGGTCACCTCTTAAAACCATAATGTTTCTCTTTTTCACACATTCGTATACAACATTTATCAACTCCTTACATAGCCTTCACACTCTTTTTGATCCACACACTCTACCTTCATATATTTACTTGGTCCCTCGATCCATACTCATCCTCTCAACGAACCCAAATATAAGACTATGTACTAAATTACACTATAAATGCCAATACTGGTTTTAGGGTTTGGGAAAGTTATTTTATAGGAGGCGTAGCAGAATTTGCATTGACAGAGAGTGTAAAATCATTTCGGAGAAAACCACCCTCACCTGATGGAGATTTGAACCTCAATATACCCGTCATGGGCAGTCTAGTCTACTTAGAGAATAGTGTTGCCTAAGACCAAGCAGCCACCAAAGAGGGAAAAACATTCTCTTCCTTATTTATAAATTATTCTGTAGCTTCAATTATCTACACCGAGTGACCTCAGACTGTTTCTTCACTTCTCTAGAGGAGTAATTAAAACGTTTGGAGTGGATGTCCGTGTCGCAGCTGGTCGCTATTGATCCGACGGAGTCAGTTTTACAGAATGTTTATATTGTGACGGCTATCGGATACTCTGTCTGACTATAGCTATTACTTTATCTAGACCACTCAGAGAGAAATAATAATTTTATCATACAGAATATCAAACTCATAAATTTGATTAATAATATCGACGTTTCATGACCTACTTAGAACAAAATAGTGGTTCTTGCAATTATGTCTATGGTACTGAAACTCAGCCTAGAGGTGAGACCTAGAGGCTTATCCAGGTTAGGTTATGTTGGACTAGATTAAGCTGCAGGACTATGTTAGACAAACATTGCCGTATCTATCTTACCGCTAGGTAGCAGTACCCAATCCAACTAGGTGAAAAGATATTGGTATAAGCCGAGGTTCAAAAGAAGTGCACAATTTACCTAAGGTCGTATTAACCTTGACCTGTTCCAGTATTCACCTACAGTAGCCTCACGGCTTCTTTGGTGCTCACTGACAACTCACAGCTGACTTCTGACAGTCAAAATTTAGGTATATACCTAAATGTTGACTGTCAGTAGTGACAGCTGCTAAACACATGATTTTTCAGATCATTTGGTTCGGCGTAGGGATACATAATTTGGTCTGGTAACTTTTCAAAGCTGTCAGTCAGAACCAAAGAAGCCGTGGGGCTACTGTAAGCTTAATCAATCAATATTAATAAAATGAAGAGTAAGTGTGTTCATAACGAACATTGCGTGATATATACAGCAGGCTTTATCCTAGGTGTACTTTGGCGCTAGAATTTTGATATTTGAATAATAATTAATTTAATTTATTTAAAACCAAAATAATTAAGTTTTAACATGGTGAGAAAACTCTACACATTTCATACAATTTGAGAAATGTTTGGTTGTTACGGATGTTTGATTGAACTGGAGAGTAAATAAGAAGTGTTTGTTGTCTAGACCCAACTCATCTTTTTATATTGGCATGTTATTATAATTGTATATTTTTCTTATTTAATTACATTAAATAGCTTTTACATATTAACATGTTTTTCTGTAAAAATGTTTATCCTTTCTATTCTATAAACATTTTACCCTTTAATACTTTTTAAACTTTTGCCTTTAAATATTTATCTGGATATTAGCCTAGTAGTAAAGGATTAAGGAACATGCATGCTAAAACATATTTGTGTGTCAATCTAATAAAAAAAAAGGCAGAAATAATAGAACGTAAACCTTTCAAAAATCTTCTTAGATGACAAAATGTAAAAAAAAAATTAAAAACTTGTAAGAAAAACGAAAATTGTAGACAGGGTTTAGGTAAATAAAAAAATCAAATGACTATACAAGTTAAAAGGGGTTGGATAGTTAAAAAAGAAAGAAGATAAAAAAACTCAAAAACTCTAAAATCCAAAAGTTTCGAAAAGGGGAAAAACAATTTAAAGGCTTGCTGGTTAAAAAGAGTATACCTAAATGAGGTGAAAAAGGTTAAGACGGCAAAGAGTATATATAGGGCGGTAAATATTGCAGTAAAGGGAAATAGAGCATTAAGGCTATTACCTTAGCCTAAAAAGGTTACAAGCTATAAAATTGTAAAAAGGGCAAAAATTGTTAAAAGGGTAAGTAAGGTAAGAATTTTATATGGGATAGTTTCATTTTTAAAAAATGCTAAAATATCTTAGAATGGAATTAATTACTAAACATTACCAAACAATTTGTTTACTATCACCAACAAGCAGGAGTTCAAAGAATTATATATATGGAAGTTACAACATAATTTTCAAAAGAAATGTCAAATTTCAAAATATATTCATATTGTTCCTCTATTTTGACATTTTATTAGTCAGGCTACTTTCACATTTTGTAATCAAATCAATAAGATATAGAATTAATATCTAAACAATATGTAATATCTTGCTACTACTATCTGTAGTTAATTATACATACTAAAAATAACAAATATAAGTTATTGATTCCCCGTGTGAAAAACGTGTATACTAGATAGTATGATGTATTATTAGATGTATCATTATTTATTAAGCCCCATCCAACCCTAAAACAATATTTTACCTTCACTGTTGAGTAGGCATCACTTATATCTAGTATATAATTATGCTAGTATTCAACTATGATATGCCTTTACTTCACTTGAAGGGGAAACCCCTACAAATGTATAACAAAATATATGCTGTAAACATTCTTAAATATGATATTAATTACTATTTAATAACTTTGTAAATTTTATCTCTAATAATATAAAGGTGATTTCCTTCAACAACAAAAAAAATGTTTTTTGTAAATCAATAAAAAAAAAGAATAAAATCTAATCAGAGTTAAATTTTTTATATTAATTCCTATGTGTTAGCGTTAATGATTATGCTCAAAATAAGCATATTTTTTTAAATTTCACTTTTATGTTTATTACAAAGATTGTATCTTTGGCTATTTCCTGAATTGAAATGGATTTTTTAAATAACAAAATATTTCTTAAAAAATAGTTTTTACAAGTTTCATATTAATAAAAATATATTAATTATAAATAAACTAGTTGTGATATTTAATTTTAAAACTAGTATTCGCCTTATTGCAGTCTCAGCGCCGAGATACTAAGCATGAATATTTTTGACCCAAATAATTACAAGATAAAATGACAATCTAACTATCTTAAATATAAATGAACATTACTGACAGTCACCATAGCATTTCAAACCATGACTGGTGGGCACGTAGGTTACAGTGTCAGATTCATTCAGAATATTTTGTTGCAGACGGTAAATTTTAGGCTCAGATAAACTCCAGGTATCGTAAGAGTGATTTTTTAAATTATCTCCCTACTGTACTCCCAAGAAAATGTTATAATTACTTTCAATTTTTTTATATATATAAATATAATTTTCTCTACTCAATTATTGTAATCAATATACAGTGTGTACCGTAGCATGCGAGACCTATTTCAGCGGTGGACAGCGACAGATTAAAACGAATAGATTTAAATCAAGCAAGTCCCATTTAACCTTGTTACCGAGTTACAACCAAGTGATTCCACTAGATAGTCTATCGGCTAGGTGCAAAGATAGTATCATTTCAGCGGTAAAGACGTGTAATGTGTCATTTTATTCAATTTTTTGTGTGTAGAAAACGAATATGGCAACCCGAAAATCGAAATTGGTAGTTTTCTTATCTCTTTTAATAAAAAAACTTTGAAAATAACGCAATTTTTTTTCTTTTACTGAACATAAATTTAAAATATATGTTTGTACAAAATGTGTTAATCTATAAATTCTTTACAAAAAAGGTTCAGTTAATTTTTAAGGTTGAACCAACGATAAAAGCCCTAATGAGGGTTAAACCTGGAAAAATATTCCACTAATCCGGGTCTTAAATCATCAAGCAAAGTTAATATCTTTAAAATCCACCAAACTGAATTGCCGAGACTAATACATGGATTTCAATAATGATTATGTGTAGCCTAATAATAACTGATATTCACAAAACATTGTACAATTTATAATGGTGAGACAATATTTCTAAAGTTACTCCAGAGCTCAGGAAACCAAATTGATAGAGTTTTTGATTAATACATAACTAACTCTATCCAAGAATTCAAAAGAGCTCACCGGAAAGATGATACTAAACCTGCGTTTTATGCCAATATGAAAGGAGGCTATGGAGTTAAGTCTTGGCAATAGTTCCTTACAGCTAATTCAAACAAGGATAGCCTCTTTAAGTTTCTAATTGATTTATGGAACACACATCTATCAAAGCAATCTGCAGAGTAGAGTTATATTCATTGCTAATGAAGACAAGTGCTGGAAAGTAACGTCTGTTTAAGTGACAAGAGATAACTTCAATTGCTTTTGACCACGAAGAGGCCGACACAAGGCTAGCCTTACTTTCATGCTGCACATGTTGGAGAAAGCAACATCCATGCAGTTCTTGTTCATGCTGATAACACCGATGTCCAAATCATTCTACTAGATTTCACTCAACAAATTAAATGCCAAGTTTATGTGAGAATTTGTTAGAAAGGAAAATATCTGATTGTCTCCCTTCAAAATGTTGTTGGCACGCACAGCCCTAGCTTATCAAATGGCTGCAATAATGATAACTTTATGACAGATCTGATAGGACATCATATCATCACAAGCTGCGACCGTTTTTCAGACTTTTACGGCAAAGGAAAGGGTGAGCCATTCAAACTAATGAGCCCTACAGCACACTACATTGAACCGTTCAAAGCCTTTAGAGAAGAATGTATGGCGAGTAAGACCCTAAATGCCAGCTTGTAGAAATTTTTGTGCCAAATATATGGCTTGAAAAAAACTGATTACGTAAATAAACCAAGGTATGATTTGTACTGCTGTAAAGGAGACAGTATTCTACCATAGCTCTTATATCCTTGTCATTCAACATTAGGCCTCCAAGTGAGTAGATCCAACTACCAGGCCTCTATATGGGGGAGATCTTTAACATGCTTTCAGATGGCTCCCACACCATATGGATATGGATAGTATGAGGACAATGGTCACATTGCCACTGACTGCAGGGTTGCTTTGCATACTATGCACTCCCAACAATATTTTCACGGGTGCTCAGAACCCACAATATTTAAGCTTTTTAAACCCTTAATATTATGGCACTAGTTCTATCTTAGATATAGGGTTATGTTTCGAACAGTATTTTATGGCGAATCAAAAGGCAGGTGCTGTCATATGGTATACGAGCAAGCGTGACTATGTTGTTGACACTCGCCACTCGTGAACTGACAGCCTGGCATTTGTCAACATGCTTCCATCACAATCTTGTCAATGACAGTACTAGTATTGTATGTGTTATTTTTGTGTTGAGCGTGCTTGTTTTCTTTTAATAAATTTATTTGTATTTTACTAAATATATATTAAGACTAACAAATTGCACCTTAATTTTGACCATTTTTTAAATATTGTGCTGAAAAATTTGAATATTTCTTGCTACGCCTTTTTAGATCACCTTGAGCACTCCCAAAGTATTTTACAATTTGGCAACTATGATTGCTATTAAGTGATTGGGAAGTCAATCCGCTTATAAGGAAGTACTGTAGATGATATCACGCAACAGATGCAGATTCGGTCAACCAGGGTAAACAAGAAATTAATAGAGAATATGAAGAGTACGCAGATAATGATGATGATGGTGATGGTGATGACGACGATTATTATTTTGAAGAAGAATATTAGTGAGGCTATAAATTGATATACAGTTCAAGGAGTTGTTGTGAATCCTAATATTTTCAGAATACTTTTTCAAGTATAAATATCCGATTTTTCGACAACAACTATAATATAAATATATGTGTTTATAGAAAATGTCACCATAATAGCTTATAAGTATCATTATTGAGCTATGTGTAAATAAATATGCAATAAACCTTACCAAAGTACAAATTTACCGTACTTTTGGGTCACCCTTGTGATAATAGAAACCAAACAAGTTTTTGTTTTGTGAACGGGAACTACTTATTAATATAGTAAAACTATATACATATAATTCAGTTTGGTGGATTTTGAGTATATTTAATTTGCGTGATGCATTTACGACCTATAATAGCTGGATATTATTCACGATTAACCCTGGTTAGGGCTTTTATTATTTGTTCAACTTTAAAAATGAACTGAACATTTTTTGTAAAGAATTTATAACTAAAAAAAAAATTGTGTACGAATTTTTTTAATAATAGTAAGGGGAAAAAACAACAAATAAGATGAGTTTTACCAACTTTTTTATCAAAAATTATGAGAAATCTAATAATTTCAAATTCTGGGTTGGCATGTTCATAATATACACACAACAAACTGACAAAAATAACATCACACACGTCTGTACCGCAAAGATGGTATACTATTTACATGAAAATCGGAGTCTAGTTGATGGACTAAAAAATAAGAATATTTAGCACCGCGTCTTACTACCCGTTCGGGTTATACGCTTTAAGTACTAATTACTCTAAGGGATTAGGAATTGGGAAGGTTGAATTAGAGGAAGTGAACCCGCATTTGCGCGGAGGGAGAGTGGAAAACCATTTATGAAAAACCACCCCCAGTTCACCCAAACCTGGATCTCCCCGTCCTCAGCAGTCGAGCTAACACGACAAGCGCGTTAGCCAACTACGCCACCGAGGCGAGTTTGATGGACTAGAACTGTTTGTATAAGACTAAAACTATTTGTATAATCAACTTCATATCTCTCGAACTGTTGACTAGGTATATTCTACAGTTATTCTAAGCTATTGTAAGCAACTAGTATTTTTGAAAGAGTGAGACATTCTACGACACGATGACTACCGACATTAACTCAGACGTAAGTTAACCATTTTGAGCACTTCCTAAAATGTTAAGTAGCTCTACATCACTTGAGTACAACATTACTTGAAAAAAGTACTCAGATTTAATAACATTCATAATTATTCATTTTTTATCCCGAACATTAATATTTCAAAAAATGAACAGCAATCTTATTTTCAAAAGTATAAAGTTAATTCAGTTATAACCACTGTGTTACATCCATATATCATCAAGAACATTAGATAATTTTCCTACCACCCCCCCCTTTTTTTTGATCACCGCGTATTATTAAAAGTTCGGGTTGCACACTAATATACTAATTCCACAATATGTTTAGGGATTGAGAAGGTTATTCATATAGTAAATATACCTACATTTGTGTGGAAGAGGATTGTAAAATCATTTTAGAAAAAACGCCTCTCTACCCGACCAAGAATTGAACCATGATCTCCATATTATCTGCAGTATATTCTACTGCAAGAGTATCGCGTTATACCACGCGGCCACAAAAGAGGCCTCTCAACAGCGTTACGCGTTTTTTTCCAATGACCCCATAGAAGAGGACTTCTTCCATTATACTACTGATGCGGGTAAAATAAATTAATTTGATACCAGTGTAAGACATGAACTTTCTTCCCCATTCACCATCGTAATGGAGATGGACTGCCAGTGATGTTAGTTTCGTATAACACAACTTTGTTCAGATACGCAGCATTGTCCTCTAAAATTGGCGTCCGCGCCTTAATTGGGACTGGAAGTTTCGGCCATAGCCGCTGCCTCCACAATTCGCCGACCCAAACGGAAGAGACTTTCCTCTCTCCACGGGCCTTAATTTAATCGCCAAACGGCAATAAATTATTGCGTTCGCTTCGACGCTTCGCCAATTACAATGCGATGGTGGTAGGGGAGGGCGGGGAGGAATAAGGGTGAGGGATGAAGCTGGGCATCGTCAGGTTTCGACTAAATTGGAACGGGGAGACTCGTATAGTCGAATATAACCCATTTCCCCCCCTTCGCCGCTTCAAGTCCGTCCAAGAAGACGACTGGTCAATGTCACCTAGGATGGAGACCAATAGAAAATATTATATTGCAAGACTTTTTTATAATATAACAATCTGTTTTGAGCCACTTTTGTAAACCGTGAATTTTTTTTTAGATAAAAAATTAAACCCGGAACTTTTGAAGATGTTTTGTATTTTTATACTTTTGAAAAAAAGAATAAACCTCTATAGTTTTCCTTTCTTTAAGTCAATATTTTTTATAATTTTTTTTAAATACCCGTTCAGGCTATACGCCTATGTATTAATTACTTTAAGTTGTAAGGGATAAGGTAGGTTTTTTGAGAGGAAGTGTACCCAAATTTGAAGGGAGAGAGTTACACATTTAGGAAAAACCACCCTCATTATACCAGATGGAGATCAAACCCCAATACATCAGTCAGCAAAGATCAAGTATATCGTGAGAGTTACATCTTGGACAATACAGCCTCCGTAGTGGTTGAATCTATTTTTTTTTATCAATGCGTCTTACTACCTGGTCGGGTTATACGCCTTTGTACCAATTACACTAATGGTTTAGGGATTGGGAAGGTTTATTTGAGAGGAAGTGAACCTACATTGGCGTGGATACAGAGGGAAAGACCCTTTAGAAAAATCCACGCCCAGTGCACCCGACTGGGATCACACCCTGATCTCTCCGTCTTGGGCAGTCTAGTCCAACAAGAAGGTAGTGAAGGTAGTGAAGGTAGTAGGAAGTTAGACCACGTGGCCACCGGAAAGGGTGACTAGAACTTACTTTACGGATTACTGCAGTATAGAAGCAGACACATGGGCGTAAATGCTTCATATTCAAATACAAAAAAAAAGTGACTATCATGTAATAAGTAAGAAAATTTGTTATAGCTATAAATACTTCAAAATTAGTTACATATGTTCTTTGTTTACAATGGTTTACCTAAATTACAAAAAGATAACATGGAACACGTTTTATCATGTTTAATAAAGTTGAATGTTTTATTACTTATAATTAAGCGTCATAAGTTATATTCGTTCTTATGGCTCATGCTCGTAGCTTAAGGTTCTGATATCAATAAAGGACAACTTTAGATTTTAAATACTATGGCCTACAAATAAAAATCTTAAAATAGATTTCATAAGTGTTTTAAGATTAAAAAGGTTTTCTTTAAGTAGGTGTACTCATATTATTTTAAATCACTTTTCACATGGCGTGATCTGCATGAAAGATGAGGTTTTACCTTGATAGATTACATTATTACCTTACCAAATTAACTACATCATGGTTAGAACTCGTTAGGTAGTCATCTTTCATGATAAGAAGATTTTACATATATAATAAAATATAATACATTGATGACTGTCATTATATGATCTAAAGATTAGATAGAAACCAAATGATAATTTAGTATTTCTAATTTTAATAGAATCAATTGGTAGGTTGATATAATATTTTTTGCTGTGATTCGCTTTTGTACTCCAGGAAAGGTTTATATTATTGTATTTGACATATAATATTTTTTGCTGTGATTCGCTTTTGTACTCCAGGAAAGGTTTATATTCATGTAATTGACATAAATCTATTAAGTGTCAAAATTAATTGCATTCAATTAAAGGTAATGACTGTGTTGATTTAGACCGAGTATTTGTGCTGTCATTATACATTTGATAGATAGTGATTTCCACTACAATTTTGTACCAAAGTGCTAATTCCAACTCTTTCCGAAACCTTTCAAAATGCGGGATTCAATTATTATCGTCAAAGCAATATTTAAAAAATTGTTTTTTTGGAACTAATTGAAAAAATCCTAAAAATCATTTAATACCACTTTGGATTGAATTACGATGATTGCTAATACTTTAAAGCAAATATAATATTAGAGCAAAACAATAAATAAATGGTACACAGTACCACACACAAATTTCCAGCTTTTTTACTTAAAGATACATTTACTAAAAGCTCGTAAGATTTTTGACAGGAAATAATGGGTCCATACATTATTTTAAAAACATTAAAACAAAGATCATAAATGAAATAGTATACACTGTTACGTAATTACTTTATGGAACTAGGATAACCGTTGTAATTATCCCGTTTTATTGAATTGATTTCTAGTGCATTTTCATTTAGTTTGTGTCAATTTTATTTAGCTTGACTGTACTGTTCTGTTCTGTTTTATTTCCGTACACGTGCAAGCAGGCAACGGTGAATAACATTCAGTTTGCTTTTTTACAGTCCTTGCAATAAGTAAAGATAAAACCTTGCAATGTAGGTGCGAGAAAGATAGCAATATGCTTTATTTGTAAATTATATTGTTTATATGTTCTTTTTATAGAAGTAGTTTCACATATGCCCGTAAGAGCTCAACAGCTCCCGGGCACAATCTGAGTTTAAAGTCTGATAGTTAATGTTGGTTTTTGCTTTTATTAGACAGATTAGTTAACTGTCGATTCGTGCTAAGGCGTGCATGTGCCAATATGGCAAATTCATTATGATCTATATATAAAGTGAATCAACCTTCAACCATGTACTTTTTTCGACTACTAAACAAAATTATTTCTGTAATTTTTAAATAAACGTTATATTAAATAACATAATAATGTGTGTTTAAATGATAAGATATTTAAATCGCAGATCGCAGGTACATGTTGAAGATACCGTATCGCGACTATTTTACAGAATAATTTATAAAAGATAAATAACTTTGTCAACCAAAGAGCATAAGAATCAAATTCATTTTCAGAGACCCGAATTATAAGTAGTATTATTTTCTTATAGCTCAGAAATTATTGGTTTTATAAAAATATATATTTTAAATATAAGATTTGTATTATCATTAGTAGACCAATACCACTTTAAGTAGAATTTTAATATATTTCTTATCTCAAATAGATGCGGAAAAATGATAAAAGCTAGATAGTTTCCCCCATGTAAAATATCTCAAACTCATTTTTATGAGGAAGTGAGAATCCTCTTGTTTATAATAGTAAACTGTAAGAAAATGCAATTAAATCAAAATCGTTAAAGAAAATTTCAAGAATATCTATTTTTTTCTCTTTTGTTATTTTGTAAACTACCATTAGATTTAGGATTAGATAACCACTTTCAAAAATCCCTTAGGAGCACCTTATGATCACCCTAGATACGAATCTATAGCCCAATCGATTATATAATTTAGGCTCGAGCCCAAGGTACAGATAGACAGACAGCATCACCAAAACAACTTATTTGGTTTCATGGTTTTATGAAAAGTCCCAATTTATCAAAATTTTGAGTTCGAATTTTTTTGAACCTTAAAATTATTTTTCTGCGAGTGTTCGAAATAAATAAAAATAAAATGGAATGCCCTTGTATCCAAAACTGTCATGTGTGAAAGCAGAAATCATTACCTCTACGAGTGAAACTAAAATAAATTAGAAAGAATATCAATTTCACATCAGAACATACGGTGGTATGCAAGACTTTTAGTGAATGCTTAGTGGACCGATAGTGTGGTCCTAAGCACACTATAGTTCCACCTTTTAACCTATTATCACGCAAGAAAACCCAAGCTACTGTCCATTTAGTTCTTTCATACGTTCTCTACGATTACTCACAACCACGTGTGAAACTTGTTCTCATAATACAGCACTCTGAACATGTACAGCCATGAACATAAAAAGAATTATTAACACTCTCAAAGAGGGTGCTAGAGGAGCGATAACGTTGGAGTGACCTTAAAGATCGTTAATTTTAGCTACAGGATGAAACCGAGTATACTACCGTTCTATTAATAAAACAATATATTCGTCGTAGCTGGATAAAAGAACTTCCAAGTCACCTAGCTCACGTGTCGAGATTCAAACTGACAAAGTCTGCAGAAAATCCCTATGACAATATTTCCTAAATTTATTATTTTATTGGTGACCTGACAGTCTAGTCTTAAGGTGTACGACTTCTGTGCTGGGGTTATGGGTTGCAATCCTCAGTATTATTATTATTATTATTATTATTAGCACCGCGTCTTACTACCCGTTTGGGTTATACGCACTTACGCTAATGTGCAATGGTAGGGTGAATGTGAGATGAAAATGAAGGACCTACAGTTTAACGTGGAGTCCGAACCACGGTGGAGACCTGGCATTCCTCACATTCACAAGATGTCTTGCCAGAGGTGAAGGAAGGGTTTGGTAATCAGATAAATCTTTGAATCCTCAGTACCGGCACAGATTTATATTATTGTCAATCACTTCCTTCACCTCCAAAAATTCTTTTATTAATCATAACTTGTGAAGGTGTGGACCGTGGAGCACATTCCACGTTAATACTGTAGGTCCTCCATTTCATCTCACAATCATCCTAACATTACACATTAGCGTAAGTGCGTATAACCCGAACGGGTAGTAAGACGCAGTAATAGTAATATTAATTTAGTGATTTTTGTACACAGGACAATAATCTAGTGTATTAATGTGAAAAACGTTTTATTTCTCATGGTTAATGAGTTTAAATATTGGAGGAGATTGTATCTAGTGACAAAGATACTAGACTGGAAATTAGGAAAATAATACAGTCGGGAAATTCACAAAACCTCACGGTCAATAATAAGA
Organism: Timema shepardi; assembly: GCA_902151425.1. Lineage (NCBI taxonomy): Eukaryota > Metazoa > Arthropoda > Insecta > Phasmatodea > Timematidae > Timema > Timema shepardi. The sequence goes on along the minus strand of CABFVX010000003.1, from coordinate 854,891 downwards.
TGTTAACATATTGCCAGCTTTTAATAAATTTAAAACTCAGAATCATAAAACAAAATTTTTACTGATTTCTCTCTATGGTGATAGAAAATTATATTTTATCTTACACGAAAATAATAAATTTAGGTGTATTGGAAACAAATTGGTTAGGCATACATTGATCCAAAAGATATGAAAGTATTCAAGAGATTATGTTGACTGCTGATCTGTTATATACACTGTAATAATCAAACCTCATAATGGTTAGCAAATATCGCAAATTTCCGTGAGAAGAATATGCAGTGCGAGTGGAAGAATCTAGAACCGTGTTCAGGATATTTACTTGTAAATTTATTAGATGGGATCATTAGGAATACCTAGAAGCAAAATTAAATATAACATTATAATAAACCTGAAAGAGACAAGGTGTATGAAGTGGAATGGATATAACTAGCTTAATATAGGTGGGGTTTATAATAATTTGGACTGGATAGAACGATCTCATGATAGGGATAGGCTTTAATGAATTAGATTGGATAAATAATAATAATAATAATAATAATTATTATTATTATTATTAGCACCGCGTCTTTACTACCCGTTCGGGTTATACGCACTTACGCTAATGTGTAATGGTAGGGTGATTGTGAGATGAAATGGAGGACCTACATTTTAACTTGGAATCCGAACCACGGTGGGGGCCTGACATTCCCCACATTCACAAGATGTCTTGTTAGAGGTGAAGGAAGGATTGGATATAACTGGCTAAAGATAGGGATAGGTTATAATGAGATGGATTTGATGAAACTAGCAAAAATGGATAGGTTGTATTGTGATGTACTGGATATAACTGGATCAATATTGTGATAATTGTTATAATTTTGTAAGTATATGAATAAACCTTAGATTTTCTAATAATATAAAGTGTTTGTCAATCTACAGACAAATAAATCATTTTAGTGCGCTAACAACTTTTTTACGGCATAGGTGGTTCTCTCTCTATAGCATCCATACAGTCACAAATTACAGTAAATGTTTGATATATATATATATATATATTTGTTGCTTCAAAGGCAGCAAATTATTGTTCTAAGGAGTACACCAATCCTTTTTATTACTAATTTATTCATCGAATAACGCCTAAATCATCTTCCTAACTATACGTTCACAAATTAAAGGCTATCAACATAACCAACATTTTTTCCCTTACACACACCATGAAAAGAACTATTAAGTTACCCTTCTCCCAGCTATTTACCTCTATCTCAACTTAACAATTTTGGGTGATTAAAATGATATAATACATTGTTTAGCGAATTGGATGAATAAAAAGTTAAGAACTTTATTAACTGGAATACAATAACTTTGGTCTGAAATAATGTCACTGAAGAACTTCAGTCTGTCTCGATAAATCGAAGTTTCCAAGATGTTGTAAACAAAGAAAGATTGTACAAATATTTTCTTCAAAACCCAAAATTTTTGCCACAATCCTAAGCACACAACCTTTAAAATGAGAGAACTTCTTTCTTCCTCCCCCCAATTAAGTCAAAACTAGGTGGGTCACAAAAAAGAATCGTTCTAAAATTAGGGTGGACGTTTAAAAAAGTTTAGGAAACCATTGTTCCTATAAATCAATCCACCGATTACGTGGAAATCGGAATATGTAGGCAGGTGGGACCAAACGTTAAGGTTGGAGTGCAGAGTACGTGAAAAAAAGGGCCAGTTTTTTTGTCAAGTTTTTATGGCAGAAAATTAGTTTTGCTAAAATAAATAAAATAACGCCTCAGTACAAATATAGAGTTTAATCTTCTCTGCGTATTGATATCAACCGTTGTTGAATACCTTTCATGAGTGTAGCGGTATTAGATGAGACACAATTTAAATGAAGAGAAAATGTTGTCATTAAATTCCAGGACACGATTGACAGATATTAAAGAAGTTTTGAGGTCACCATATGAAGAAAGTTTAATTTTAATATTTGTACTGAAGAAATATTATTTTTATTGCCAAAAAATGTTTTGCCATAAAAAACTGCGAAAAAAACAATTGCCTCTTATTGCGTCCCTTTCCATCTCACCTTAATATCCTGAATTTCAACTAAAAATAATTTTAATAGGTTGTCTTCTTGTAGCGTTTATACAAATTTTAGATGTCTGGAGATCATGTAACATGTGTTATCTAAGAAATGTTTGGGTTTTTATAACATCACGTCTTAATATCTGCTCATTATACAAGCATATGTACTAATTTCTGCTGGCGAGTTTGAGATGAGGTAGGTTTAATTTAGAGGAAATGTAACACAATTTTAGTGGAAGCAGAGTGGGAATCCATTTATTGAAAACCACCCTCAATACCACCGGCCGGCATTTGAACAGCAATTTTACTGACATTGGTAGTTTAGTTTATTGTAATTGAACCGGTATGTACAAAGCGAACAACAAGACAGATAGTTCCATTAAAAAAATGGTTTGAACAAATTTGAGGTGAAATATATCATCAAAGTGTTTTGAAATCTACATTTCAGGATATATTAGTATTACTACTTCTTTATTATTTTATTTGGGTATCAAACATTCTCTATAAATGTATTATATATTTAAATAACTTTACCTGAATATGTTTTGATTGACTCTATCATCCCTTAAAAACATGTCGAAATCAAAATAAATATATAAAACACCCTTTTCATACCCATCAAGAACAGCATGTAAAACTATAATATTGTATATTCTGAGACTTGTAATATTAGCAGAAAGATTAAAATCAATAATACTTAGATATTAACCATTGAGACTAATAACATTTTTGATATACTCGGCTAAAAATGTGTATTTATTCAAAGTAAATATATTTAGTTCTATATTTCGTTTTATTAATATACAATTAAAACATAAAAATAAATTCACTAATGTGTAAAATTCATTCGCAAACATTTTAAAACATTTCAACTTGAATTAAAAATCTATACATATATTTTTTGACTACAAGAACTTTAAATCTTCACATCAGTATGAAAATGTAATAAAGGGTTGAAATTGTACCAATGAATGAAAGGTAGAGAGAAATAAATTTACTAAACATTAAAAGAGATTTTAATTGTATCATCTATTTTTTTTATTGGTCATATTCCGCCCGAGTAAACATTGAGAAACCTTCAATAGCCAATCAATTTTATAGATGAAAGAAACTCTTTATAAAAATGAGAGTTTTACACTTCAAAAGAATTTAAATGCACCAGTGCGTGAGGCCTACAAATGTCCAACTACGAACGATTCAATTTATTTTATTTTTTTAAAATTATTAATTGTTAATTATATAAAAAGTTATTTAATGAGGAGAAATTAACTTGTGAAGAAGGAAATCATAAAATGTCATAATTACTATCATATCGCTTGTAAAAAAATATAGCACTGCGTCTTACTACCCATTAGGGCTATACGCTTAATTACTAATTACTCTAATGGGTTAGTATTTGGGAAGGTGGAATTTAGAGGAAGTGAACCCATTTTCATGTAGAGGGAGAGTGGAAAACTATTTAGGAAAAAATACCCAGAGCTCACCCAACTGAGATTCTAAACTTGATCTCCGTGTCCTCAGAAGTCTAGCTCAACACGAAACCAGTGCGTTAGCTAACTACGCCACAAAGGCGGATCATATCACTAGTAAAAAGGCTTATTTTTTGAATGCTATATTTATGTGTTTTTGTTTAACAAATTAAAATGAATATAACTAGATATATTTTATAACATGTTCATAGTTAGTCCAAACCCTTAGGTTCATAGCTTATCCAAACCCTTAGGTTCATAGTTTGTCCAAACACTTAGGTTCATAGTTTGTCCGAACCCTTAGGTTCATAGTTTGTCCGAACCCTTAGGTTCATAGTTTGTCCGAACCCTTAGGTTCATAGTTTGTCCGAACCCTTAGGTTCATAGTTTGTCCGAACCCTTAGGTTCATAGTTTGTCCGAACCCTTAGGTTCATAGTTTGTCCGAAACCTTAGGTTCATAGTTTGTCCGAAACCTTAGGTTCATAGTTTGTCCGAAACCTTAGGTTCATAGTTAGTCCGAAACCTTAGGTTCATAGTTAGTCCGAAACCTTAGGTTCATGGTTAGTCCGAAACCTTAGGTTCATAGTTAGTCCGAAACCTTAGGTTCATAGTTAGTCCGAAACCTTAGGTTCATAGTTAGTCCGAAACCTTAGGTTCATGGTTAGTCCGAAACCTTAGGTTCATGGTTAGTCCGAAACCTTAGGTTCATGGTTAGTCCGAAACCTTAGGTTCATGGTTAGTCCGAAACCTTAGGTTCATAGTTAGTCCGAAACCTTAGGTTCATAGTTAGTCCGAAACCTTAGGTTCATAGTTAGTCCGAAACCTTAGGTTCATGGTTAGTCCGAAACCTTAGGTTCATGGTTAGTCCGAAACCTTAGGTTCATAGTTAGTCCGAAACCTTAGGTTCATAGTTAGTCCGAAACCTTAGGTTCATAGTTAGTCCGAAACCTTAGGTTCATGGTTAGTCCGAAACCTTAGGTTCATGGTTAGTCCGAAACCTTAGGTTCATGGTTAGTCCGAAACCTTAGGTTCATGGTTAGTCCGAAACCTTAGGTTCATAGTTAGTCCGAAACCTTAGGTTCATAGTTAGTCCGAAACCTTAGGTTCATAGTTAGTCCGAAACCTTAGGTTCATGGTTAGTCCGAAACCTTAGGTTCATGGTTAGTCCGAAACCTTAGGTTCATGGTTAGTCCGAAACCTTAGGTTCATGGTTAGTCCGAAACCTTAGGTTCATAGTTAGTCCGAAACCTTAGGTTCATAGTTAGTCCGAAACCTTAGGTTCATAGTTAGTCCGAAACCTTAGGTTCATGGTTAGTCCGAAACCTTAGGTTCATGGTTAGTCCGAAACCTTAGGTTCATGGTTAGTCCGAAACCTTAGGTTCATGGTTAGTCCGAAACCTTAGGTTCATAGTTAGTCCGAAACCTTAGGTTCATGGTTAGTCCGAAACCTTAGGTTCATGGTTAGTCCGAAACCTTAGGTTCATGGTTAGTCCGAAACCTTAGGTTCATGGTTAGTCCGAAACCTTAGGTTCATAGTTAGTCCGAAACCTTAGGTTCATGGTTAGTCCGAAACCTTAGGTTCATGGTTAGTCCGAAACCTTAGGTTCATGGTTAGTCCGAAACCTTAGGTTCATGGTTAGTCCGAAACCTTAGGTTCATAGTTAGTCCGAAACCTTAGGTTCATAGTTAGTCCGAAACCTTAGGTTCATAGTTAGTCCGAAACCTTAGGTTCATGGTTAGTCCGAAACCTTAGGTTCATGGTTAGTCCGAAACCTTAGGTTCATAGTTAGTCCGAAACCTTAGGTTCATAGTTAGTCCGAAACCTTAGGTTCATAGTTAGTCCGAAACCTTAGGTTCATGGTTAGTCCGAAACCTTAGGTTCATGGTTAGTCCGAAACCTTAGGTTCATAGTTAGTCCGAAACCTTAGGTTCATAGTTAGTCCGAAACCTTAGGTTCATAGTTAGTCCGAAACCTTAGGTTCATGGTTAGTCCGAAACCTTAGGTTCATGGTTAGTCCGAAACCTTAGGTTCATAGTTAGTCCGAAACCTTAGGTTCATAGTTAGTCCGAAACCTTAGGTTCATAGTTAGTCCGAAACCTTAGGTTCATGGTTAGTCCGAAACCTTAGGTTCATGGTTAGTCCGAAACCTTAGGTTCATAGTTAGTCCGAAACCTTAGGTTCATAGTTAGTCCGAAACCTTAGGTTCATAGTTAGTCCGAACCCTTAGGTTCATAGTTAGTCCGAACCCTTAGGATCATAGTTAGTCCGAACCCTTAGGATCATAGTTAGTCCGAACCCTTAGGATCATAGTTAGTCCGAACCCTTAGGATCATAGTTAGTCCGAACCCTTAGGTTCATGGTTAGTCCGAAACCATAGGTTCATGGTTAGTCCGAAACCTTAGGTTCATAGTTAGTCCGAACCCTTAGGATCATTGTTAGTCCGAACGATTAGGATCATGGTTAGTCCAAAACCTTATGATCATAGTTAGTCCGAACCCTTAGGTTCATAGTTAGTCCGAACCCTTAGGTTCATAGTTAGTCCTGAACGATTAGGATCATGGTTAGTCCGAAACCTTATGATCATAGTTAGTCCGAACCCTTAGGTTCATAGTTAGTCCGAACCCTTAGGTTCATAGTTAGTGCGAACCCTCAGCCTCAATCGTTAGTGTGTCTGTCTGTAAATCAAAGGGCCCTGGTTAAATTATTTGCCATGGCCGAATGATTTATTACTTGTCAAATTTGTGTTTCCCCTTTCATGGTGATAAATTAACGGACGGAGAGCTGGGTACTGTGCCTATTCCAGGTTTAAACTAGTTTATAAGTCGTGTACTGATATAGGCCTACTCAGTATATCTAGAAATATCAAGTTAAATTATTAAAATAAAATAGCAAACAATTAAATAAATGTTCATATTTAAAATAATAAATATCAGATTCCATTAGATTTTCTAGACCTATTTTTTAAATTATTGATACGCCAATTAATAAAACATACATTTTATTTTAATATAATTTCAGTAAAAAGTTCTGATATGAGGGATATTAATTAAAATGTGTATTTAATGGAAATAAAACTATATTTTCTAGACACAAGGACCGGAATATCGTAATCGAGAAATCAATCATGGAAATTAACATTTCCTCTTAATCCCAGCTAAAATTCAGACCTTAAATTTCCTATCACCAGTATTCCATTCCATTGTGAGCCTGACATCCTATACCATATTGACTTCAGATAAACAATTTATATGATTCGAGGAATACTAATGTTAGGTATCTAAAATGCACAGCTATTCTATTAATAACGTTATTTTTATTGATTTATTTATGAGGTATTTACCATGCTTTTTCTCAATCGATTATATCAACGAACAAGAATAATTATTAACAAGAGTAATAATGCTTACCAATTTTGCCAGTGAATGTATCTTTTCACTTATCTAGCATAGATCTCTTAAATGCCACAGTCGACATGAGAATGAGGGTTTTTAATTCCCCTATGAAGTAAATTTTGGTATATATTTTTATCGCTCAAGAAAAATCCATCAACCGTGACTGGGTTCTAACACAAGAATCCCAGATCCTGATGTGAGCACTTTACCACAACGAGGTTGACAATAAATAACGAGATCTATAATCAGAACCATAAATTTTTGTATTTAGTTTTATCTCACATAATTATAATTGTTAAAATAATTTGTTAAAATTTGTAAGTATGCATACTTGCTGCTTTAAATGTGTTATAGCTATGCAAGAATGGAATATATGTGTTTATTTTTGATAGAGAGAATTACTTAGAAAATACAAATATATTTTCTTGTGGTTAGTATTGATAATATTTTTCCCTAATCTGATTTTTGTTAGAAAAACCATAGAATAGTAAAAAACATATTTTATTGAAGCCAAGATCGTTAACATTTTTGATTATATTTGTGATAATTTTTTAATATTGACGATATATACATAAAAGTTAAAGCGTTCGATAGCTTAACTTGATGAATACATTTCTTTAAATTGTTTATGTAACTTAAATAACTGCCAGATGTTTTTTTCATATTAGAGCGTTCTGCTAACTAATCATGTTATACGCATATTTAATAATTATGGTAACTACATATGTATGATAAGGTTTAATTTTAAGGAAGTGTACGTGCATTTGCGTGGAAGGATACTAGCAAACTATTTAGGAGATTACAACCAACGGGGATTTTTAACTCAAATCTCACGTCCGTTGACAGTCTAGTCTGTTTCTTGACTGAAACCTTAGACTATGCGATAACAGGTGCAGGCCCATAAACTTTTCTTCATGTCATAATAAGGTATTATCATTATTTTAATATTTTATATGTATTGATATTCTCCATTAAAACAACAGCTACAGATCATATAACTTGACGTATGAATATATGAGTATCATTTTACCATATTTTATAAATATCCTAAACTTATTCGTTTATCTCTATTAAAATATATATGTTTACATCAATAGAGCTCTGATGAGCACATATTCCGAGCATTTGTGATAAAAGTTTTTTAATATATTAGCAGACTTAGTAAAAATTCTACACAATAATATATATTATATTAACTATTTTTCTAACATAATTTACCAACACATAAAAATACGTTATGTAAAGTGACAAAAGTAAAGATAAACGTAAGAATTTAAATTAAAATACGAAAGGTATAATAGCTTTTAAATAATTGACAGGCAAAACTAATGAAAAGATACAAGGAAAAGACCGAGACATTTATACGAGGATGACATTAAAATGTACCTGAAAGAGATAGGGTGTAATGAGGTGGACTGGATAGAACTCTCTCAAGACAGGGATAGGGTGTAATGAGGTGGACTGGATAGAACTAGCTCAAGACAGGGATAAGGTGTAATGAGGTGAAATGGATAGAACTAGCTCAAGATAGGGGTAGGGTGTAATGAGGTGGACTGGATAGAACTAGCTCAAGATGGATATAAGGTGTAATACCTAGCATCGAAAGGATCTACCTTTTCTCTATCTATAATCTAAAAAAGATTTTATGGAAGTTTTGGGAACGTTGACAGTTATTGAAAGGAATTTGGACTTAAAACTAAATATACAAAATGTATGAAAACTCCTTTAAATAGGTGGGACCCACAATATCAGAGCGGTGAAACCCTAAAACAAGTGATATTTTGAATTCAACCACCAGGCGGTGTAATAGTAAGTGGGTCTGAGAAAGAAATCGACTTAAGTTTTTATTTTATTACAAGTAATTTGATAATTTTTTCACTGTTAAAGTCTTTTAGATAAATATAATGTGAGAATTTTTAAACTCTTAATAGCTTATTACTATATCATTATTTCCATTTAAATTGCTAGAAAAAAATAAAGTAAATATTTAAATAAATATATTAGTTATAGTTTGATTCAACAGGAAGTCACTGCCAGCTGAACCAAGGTATAAAGAATTTTAAGACTATAAAGCATATTGTATACTTTTAACACATCTTGTAATATTTTAACGGCCGGGAGTAAGGCAAGACTTGTACCATTTATTATTTTGAATGAAATAAGTCATAAGACTTCACAAATACTTTAACACTGCTTTGCCTGAATACTCTTTAATACTTTCTCTAAACTCTGATATGTTAAATTAAATTATATAGCTTGTTGCAGAGACAATAAAAAAAGAGTTTAAATAAAATAATATACACCGTTACTTACATTTTGATAATAGAGGAGCATCTCCATCCCCAAAAGAATATATGAATCAATTTTCCAGACCTGAATTCAAAATGTTTTCGTTAATATTCCATTAACTATTGATTTAATAAAAATATATATCTCAAATGAATGTTTTTGATATTCAATATAATAATTACAAATTTGTGGGATTATATTATTAAATATTTCGAATATTATCAATGTTTTTTTAAGTTTCTTCAAATTTTCTTACGAGAAAATGAGAACATCCAATTTCGTTGAAAAGGTTAAACCACGCTCTGATTGGAAATTTAATAAAAATCGTTAAAGGTTAATTTTGTTCAAATCGATTTTGCTGTTTAGATTTTTAATATTAAGGAAACTACCCTTAAATATAGAGTTTGATAGATAATTAAATAAAACTTCTGAAGAACCATATACAAACCTTTAATAATCAAATTTTGACCCAATCATTAAAATTGTTTAGTATTTATTCACAGTTAAACCCTGAATAATGAGACCAAAAAATTATTTTGCGATCAGATTATGAAACATCATCATCCATAAAAAAATCTCGAGTTCCAATTTTTTTTTACGACCAGAATTATTTCGCTACCCGAATGGTGCGTGAAAGTAGAAAAATAAAAAGTTACCACTTCTAAACAGTTTAGCTGAAAACTGCGTCTTTGTAGCACTTTTATTACTATAAATCATATCGTAGAGGGGGGGGGGAAGGAGTTAAGGGGATCATGGGGTGGGTTTCTAAACAAGTTAGAAAGAAGCGACGCCTTCTCCACCATTCAAAAAACCAAACTTTATTTTTTTTTCTCTTTAACCACCAAACACTTTTAATGTAAAACATGTTCTGACAAATTGTTGTTGTAAAGAATTTGTAGCTGTCACGAAAGATTGAAAGAGCTTTCCCCTATGGTCGTGCGCCCACCCTAACTCAAAAAGACAAGGGTTTTGATCCCGACCGGTTGAGTAGGGAGTTATCTGTTCCCGGTTTTGTTTCTTTCTCTCTCCCCAAGGGGTTTGTCTTGAATTTCTTATAAGTTTCCCTCTTTTTCTTATTTTTTCTAAACCCAGGATATCCATAAATTAATAATTTTATCCATACCAGGTATTAATTTGGGATGAAATGGGGATTTGAGAAATAACCATTGTTTTTGCAGTTTTCATGTTAAAACATTTTTTTGACTAAAATAAATCAAATATTGCTCCAGTACAAACATAGAGCTAAATCTTATTCACATAATAATATCAATAATATAAACAAAATACTAAATATTTCTCATGAGATTAGAGACATTATATGATAAACTTTTCAAACGAAGATAAAAATGTGTCATTAAATTCCAGAAGACCCTTGATAAATATTTAAGAAATTTTGGGGTCACCATGTGAAGAAAAGTAAATTCTATATTTTTTATTGAGGCAAGATGTTACTTATTTTGGACAAAAAACGCTATCCATAAAAACTGCAAAAAAAACACTGGTCTTTTCTCAAAATCCTTTCATCCCTCCTTGAGATCCACTGTATGGACATTTTTCCCCCCAATAATATCTTACTGTTTATTTGGAATCTTGATGTTTAAAAAATATTGTTTGTACTAATCATCCCACTTTATTACTAATCCATTCACTTTTTTTTCATTACGTCTTACTAATCGTTCGGGCTATCAACCTATCTATATATATATATTTTTTCAACAAATTAATCAAGGTATATTTTCACTAATCCAAGTGTTTTTTAATATAATTTTAAAATAAAATGGTACATAAATAATAACCGACCCCAAATTAAATACACAACTTTTAGCAAGTCTTTCTGTCTTTCCTTCCTGCATTTTCTCATAACAATTATGACTTTAATTCTTAACATAATACAGCAACCAAATAGAGTCACAGGTGATTAAGTAGGGTGAAAGGTGAAGTGAAGTAAATCAGTGAGGGAATAACTTTATACAACAAGCAAGGTTGAAAATAAGACCCTTAACTCCCCATCACGGGAAAATCGGATAAAATGATCTGACTATACAATTACTGAGTATACAATTATTATGTGAGACCATCATACGGACTAACTGCTCCAGTACAGTAGCCTCATGGCTTCTTTGGTGCTGACTGACAGCTCATGACTGACTTCTGACAGTCAACATTCAGGCATATACCTAAATTTTGACTGTCAGAAGTGACTAGCTGCTAAACACATGTTTTTGCAGATCATATGGTTCGGCGTAGGGATACATAATTTGGCCTGGTAACTTTTCAAAGCCGTCAGCTGTCAGTTGTGAACTGTCAGTCAGAACCAAAGAAGCCATGGGCTTACTCTAGTTACAAAACCAACCATTAGGCAGGGAAAAAACGCACGATCGTTAATCTTATTAGCATTGCGTCTTACTACCCGTTCGGGTTATACGCACTTACGCTGATTTGTAATGGTAGGGTGATTGTGAGATGAAATTGAGGACCTACAGTTTAACGTGGAATCCGAACCACGGTGGAGGCCTGGCATTCCCTACATTCACAAGATGTCTTGTCAGATGTGAAGGAAGGGTTTGGCAATCAGATAAATCTTTGCCGGGACCGAGGATTGAACCCCGGCCGCCAGCACAGAAGTCTGACACCTTACCCCTAGACCGCCAGGTCACCGTCATTAATCTTATCCCTATCTTTGGTTAGTTGGTTAAACTAATTAAACAATTATTATTTTATAAAATAATAAATATCAAAACTCTAACTTGAGTCTCGTATTACTTGCTCTGGTGTCCACATGGTCTAATATGCTACCAGCCTTATTGTTATACACCATCGATGACGGGGAATGAGAGATTCAAATCTCGCTCTGGTGTAACGAGGGTGTCTTTGCTTGGATAGTTTTCCACTCTCTTCACGCAAGTGTGGACAGACTTGACTTAATTATCATCTTCCTAATCCCTAAAACCATTAGCGTAATTAGTAAATAAGCTTAGAACCCGAAAGAATATAAATGTGCGATGCTAAACAAAAAGAAAAGTTTTATAGTGATTCACCATAATTCATAGACAGATAGTCAAACCTTTATTATTAAAATTACAACATTAAATTAAATCGACTTTCTTGAAAGATAAATTTATTTTCGTTTGAAAGTATACAGAATCATTTTTCAAGGTGCTTGTGCTAGATTTTAATTTCTTATAAATTAATTTTTTGATTGTAGTTAGAGCTGAATCTTACAAATATATTTGAGCTACGCACCATATTCCTAAATATAACTTTATTTTAAATAGAATCCATAATCTGTTACTAGTTACTTCAAAACTTCACTGAATCTTAAACTCTCCCTCTGACATGCACATATTTTTATTTGTAGTTGGAATTTTTGACAGCTAAAAAAAACTTTAAGACATATAAATTAATATATTCTTAATTAAATTTTATTTAACATATAGCTGCCTATTTTTACAGTTATTATTAACTAGCAATTCCAAATGTCGCTGTCCGTGACCCAATGCTGTATAAGAATTATATAGGCCCCCACCCCCATGGTGCACGTATCTCTGAAACGTAATTCTAAACAAGATAAAAAATATATTTTCAAAAAATATATTTTCAAAAAATTTGTTTTTATTTAGCACCACGTCTTACTACCCGTTCGGGTTATACGCTTTAAGTACTAATTACGCTAATGGATTTGGAATATGGAAGGTTGATATAGAGGAAGTGAACCCACATTTGCTTGGAGGGAGGGTGGAAAACTATTTAGGGAAAAAAACCTCCAGTTCACCCGACTGAGATTCGAACCTCGATCTCCCAGTCCTAAGTGGTCGAGCTCAACACGACTAGCGCGTTTGCCAACTACGCCACCAAGGTGGGTAAAAAAAATTGTTAAAAAGCTAATTGAAATTTTTTTTTTAATCCAGCTTCGAGGTGCTCTCGGACCCCCTTTATTCCACCTATGTTAAACATTTCAGATCTCTGCCTGCCGTAGATTTGGCTGGATATCGCACAAAAACAAACACAAACACCCCCTTTTATTATCGTAGAAGATAAATAGAAATTAAATCTATCAATATAATAAACTTTTATCATTGTTTGCTACAAAATATAAGATATTATTATGATATAAAGGTTTCTTTAATGTGTATTCGTTAATATACTAATTTAACCTCGAGGGCACTTATAAATGGTGTATTGAGACCAACTGAGTGGATTTTTTTTAATACCAAGTATGAAATTATATCCGATCAAAATCTCAAAGATATGTAAGTATTAATAAGTTACTTAAATATGAATCTTTATTAATTATTTAAGATTTAACCATCCAGCTGTTAAGCTTATTCTATTGATGCGCATATTCATTAGTGCACTAAGTGAGAAGATAAAAAAAATATGATATTCTATTAATCGTATGGCCCAAGGTGCTTAGTATCATTTAAAACGTATAATAGAAATGGAAGAATAATTTTAATTTTCTAAAACCCTTTTAATTATCTATTTGTACACAAATATTTATCAATATATACTACGGCTTGCTACAGCACTAAGCAATTATTTTAATTACATTATAATTGGATCGGGAATAATAGGATTAAATTTAGATATATAGTATTTTGACCTAAATTTTAGGAGCAGTGGAAAGTATTTAATAAAAAAAAAAGCATGCATATTGGATTCTGGCCTCAAAGCATTATTTGTAACCTTTCTAGAAATTCCAAGTACATGTACATTTAATTTGTATATCATTCCTAAAACATTCTAGGGCTTTTGTTAAATTTAATCAACTTTGTATGGTTAACAAACTCTTTTTTATCATTTCGTATAAAGGTTTATTTATGTTCTTTTCATGTATTAATAAAGAGAGCTACTACGTATTCGTAAAAGAATGCTTTGATCCTGATTTAAATTAATGTGTTTGATAGCTGGAAGTACTTTAAAATGAAATGTAAGGATATAAATTAATCTTCTTGAAAGTAGCTTATATTATGTTGACTACAATTTATTAATTCATAATATATATTATATATAAAGAGAAGTGAAAAACGATACACATGTGTGCACCAATATTCCACGAATATAATAGTCCTATGAATGGTTGCAGAATTTTGAATATATATTAAGAACTCAACAATATATATATTTCATGGTAAATCACATAAAACAAAGCTGAACGTATATATCTTTATTTATATACTAATATGTATATAAGGACGTATTCTGATATATTCACTATTTTAATAGCTCTGTTTTTCTTGTAATTGTTTAGGAAATAACATATAAAATATATTGATGATAAACAGACCAATTTTTAGTATTTATTAAAACCAATTTAAATTCACAATTAATAGCTTATATGTATTACGATCATTGGTGAGTTTATAGGAAAAACGTAATAAAAACAATGCACATATAAATCAAGTTATTATTAATCTCTAAAACGGATGAAAATCACAATGTCCGACTCTGAATTTTTGCTGGAATTAAAATTAAATGATTATGACAAGCTTAAAAATTGAAAAATCATATATACACGCCACAAAGTACGATTAGTATCCTTAATTTTATTTCAAAGTTATGATATTCAATTTTATCGAAAAGAATTGAAAACAAAATTAATTATTATACTTCATACATCACACAGGAGTAAAATACTTACTAAGTGCCAATTCTTTTTAATGTATTAATTTATTGAATAATATCTAGATACAGTTACAATAACCAAAATATTATTTAATAATCCTTAGGTTCAAAATTTAAATCTTAAAATATTACTAAACCAAGCTATCATTACAGTTGTTGGAAGTGCAGTATTGTATTATGGGCTAAATTGGAAATAGCTTTAGAAGTAAATGATTACTTAATTATGTAAATCGTCTCAAAGAAAATATAAATTCAAGGCGATAATTAATATATAAATTCGAGCAGCATATAATTTGACAGGTTTAAATATTTAAGAACAGTTTTTAATAGCAATAACGAAATTAGATTGGAAACTAGGAAAAAAATAGAGTCTTAATATGCTTACAATTACTCGGTAAATTAGTTCTTACATCTTTGATGTTGCTAGGGAATGTAAAACTCAAGAATACACTAAATTTATTTATGGTTTTTTTTAGAGGGCGTGAAAGTGTTAGACTCTTAGCTTATATGTCAGTGGGGGGAAAAACAACACGGTGCTCAGAAATAGGTACTTAGCAAGATCTGTTTGTCCAAAAAAGGGTCGAGACCGCTGGATGGTTTAATAGGTGTCATAGTCTGTATTCATGCAAATACATTGTTAGGATAATAAAATCTCGTATAATACAGCGTCCATGACATTTAGAGTGAATGGGAGAATCTAGAACCGTGTTCAGGATAGTGACTGCTAGCACAATGGGAAGACCTAGACGTAGATGAACGGATAGCATTAGAATTAACCTGAAAGAGATAGGGTGTAATGAGGTGGATTAGATAGAGCTAGCTAAAGATATGGATAAGGTGAAATGAGTTGGATTAGATAGAGCTAGCTTAAAGATATGGATAAGGTGTAATGAGGTGGATTAGATAGAGCTAGCTAAAGATATGGATAAGGTGTAATGAGGTGGATTAGATAGAGTTAGCTAAAGACATGGATAAGGTGTAATGAGGTGGATTAAATAGAACTAGCTCAAGATAGGGTGTAATGAGGTGGATTGGATAGAGCTAGCTAAAGATATGGATAAGGTGTAATGAGTGTGGATTAGATAGAGCTAGCTAAAGATATGGATAAGGTGTAATGAGGTGGATTAGATAGAGCTAGCTAAAGATATGGATAAGGTGTTAATGAGGTGTATTAGATAGAGCTAGCTAAAGATATGGATAAGGTGTTAATGAGGTGGATTAGATAGAGCTAGCTAAAGATATGGATAAGGTGTAATGAGGTGTATTAGATAGAGCTAGCTAAAGATATGGATAAGGTGTTAATGAGGTGGATTAGATAGAGCTAGCTAAAGATATAGATAAGATGTAATAAGGTGAACTGAATAGAACTAGCTCAAGATATGGTGTAATGAGGTGGATTGGATAGAGCTAGCTAAAGATATGGATAGGGTGTAATGAGGTGAACTGAATAGAACTAGCTCAATATAGGGTGTAATGAGGTGGATTGGATAGAGCTAGCTAAAGATATGGATAGGGTGTAATGAGGTGAACTGAATAGAACTAGCTCAAGATAGGGTGTAATGAGGTGAATTGGATAGAGCTAGCTAAAGATATGGATAGGGTGTAATGAGGTGAACTGAATAGAACTAGCTCAAGATAGGGTGTAATGAGGTGGATTGGATAGAGCTAGCTAAAGATATGGAGAGGGTGTAATGAGGTGAACTGAATAGAATTAACTCTAGATAGGGTGTAATGAGGTGGATTGGATAGAGCTAGCTAAAGATATGGATAAGGTGTAATGAGTTTGGCTGGATAGAAATAGCTAAAGAAGTGGATAAGGTGTAGTGAGATGGACTGGATTGAACAAACTCAAGATAGGTTATAAAGGGATGGATAGCTTTTATATAAAAACTTCCAAAACAGTGACACCTACTCGCGTTCACTACATCTCTACCTCAATTGTTCCAACTCAGAAGTCACGTATGCCTACAACCATGCTAAGCCACTATTATATCTGAAATGGTAAAGGTTATATGAAGCCATTTTCACTCTTTCAGGAAATGTTGGTTGGGCAAGTGTAATTTGTTAAGTGAAACAATATTTCCTCTGTCGACGACATAGTTATTTTATTTTAATAGGGGGAAGGGGAGGTGGTGGGGGACTATAATTTTCCAGGCCGGATAAACATTTTTCCGCTCTAGAGGAAATTATGTGCTGTTTGGATAAGTGAAATGTTTACCGGGATCCTTTTAGACCAAAATTGGAATTAAAAAATGGTTTTGTAGTGAAACTTTATTTTACGATGCATAATATAAAGAAACTAGTTTATCTTTTACCTGAAAAGGGGCACATATGTATTAAATGTCATGTCCAATTCGTATGTAACAAGACTTGATTTCCTAAATTATCCATGACTTTATTCCAATTCTGGTACATTTTATCTAAATTAATATCTTAATAATAATAATTATTATATATTAGCACAGCGTCTTACTACCCGTTCGGGTTATACGCACTTACGCTAATGTGAAATGTTAGGGTGATTGTGAGATTTAATGAAGGACCTACAGTTTAAGGTGGAATCCGAACCACGGTTGAGGCCTTGCATTCCTCACATTCACAAGATGTCTTGTCAGAGTTGAAGAAAGGGTTTGGTAATCAGATAAATCTGTGCCGGGACCGAGGTTTGAACCCCGGCCGCCAGCATAATCTTAATAGTTCCACATCATCAGTGTACATCTGTGGATATTATGAACTGGTATTAAGAAGTAGAGCTAAAAAATAGATATATTTACCATAAATAAGATTTGTTTTCAGCACAACGTCTTACTAACCGTTTGGGTTGAGCTCAAATGAACTAAGCAAATGTGATATGGACTAGCAAGGAGATATTAAGTTGAATTTTAACCGCATTTGACTTGATAAACAAAGTGAAAAACAATATAGTAAGAATCTAGTCCAGTAAACCCCATCAGNCCCCCCCCCCGAAACACGATTTCCCATTCATGGAAAGTCCAGTCTGTTGCTAGAGTGACGCGTTAGTACCTTTCAACTACTGAATATTATTAACATATCTATTTTCAAACTGGTAGCTATTTAGGAATATTAAATATATAGACGGGAACACTTACAACTTCAGTCACGGAGCTAAAACAGTTCACAGCTTCACAATTCCCTAAATAAACTTTATATTACAAGGATCTTAAACTTGAATTCTAGATGTGTGCTATGGGAGTAAATTATTTACAGTATATTTATAAATTTGGTCTAACAATTCTATACCCACTCAAATTCTGGTGCATTTCCTCTAAAAGGCTCTTATAATCCCTATTTCTTAGGTTAAGCAGCTAGTAAACTTAATGTTGTAAATTGGTGTACCTACCTTTAATAGCTATCCGTTTATTTAGATTAAATTAAAAGGCATAAGTTTAAAAAATTTAGAATAAATGTTTTTGCATGTTAATCCAGTAATGATTTGAGCCGCAACCAAATGATACAGACTGGAAGAGTCTGACACCTAAAAACCATGCTACCATCAATGCACGCTAACGCATAGTTAACTTAATATTGAAATTAACTAACCCTCTAGCGTGAATAGGTCGTGATATATGGCGCGAAAAAAATAATTAAATGCATTATTTAAGATATTTTGTTCCAACATATTGTAGAATATAAATTGACTTTAGAAATAACTGATGTGTTATCTTTTTCTATAAAAACTAACTTATGAAACAATATATATATATATATATATATATTGTCACCTAACATTTGTTTTGCTCAACAATCTCAAGCTTGGAAAATGCAAATAGATTTTTTTTACATGAAAGCTGATTATGGCTATTTTTCTTGATCTTGGAACATATCAGCCCTTTAGTTTACATGACTCACTTTGCTCATTAGGGGCTGCACCCCCAGCAGCTTTTCTTTGTAAGTGGATGTAAACTAATGTTATTCCAGAACCGTTTTTTGATAAGCCTTACCATTTAGCCGCAAGAGACTTCCAAAGAAAGGTCCACACCAACTTTAAAGTTGCTCCGCAATTATTAATTTTTTCGGGTGTTAATTTTTTATTTTTTTTTACTTTTTGTAATTTTACCATCGGTTATAGATTAAAAGATATTAGTTTGGCAAATTCCAAGTTTCAAGTTCATCTGTAAGTGGTTAAACATTAATGTCAGGGAGTGATTCAGCCATGTGGCTTTATATTAGTATAATAATATACTGCAATATTTGGGGACCCACTTCAGTAGCGGGCAGGAAAAACAAAAACAATTAATTAATATAGACGTGTGTGCCATTTTACCTTGTTTCTGAGTTTTAGTCAAGTTGGTACTCAAGCTATGTGGATCCACTTAATATAATAGGAAGAACCCAAAATGACCAAACTCACTCTGAATTTAAGCATTGTATCACAATGTATTTTTGAAAAAGTGCAGCATTCTACGATAGGACGACTGAAAGCTCACTTTCAGGATGAAGCTGGCCAATTTGAACTTTTCATATATTGTTTAGAAGATCCATATTACTGGAGTATAGACATGATTATAACTTGGGAAATATAGTCAAATGGGACACATATTTAGGTGAAAATGGTTTATATATCTATAGTCCACCGCTAAAGTAGATCCCACATGTGATGGCACATCCTGTATATTGAAGATTGGCGATATATATATTTAATCTATTTTATTAGTTTTAAAATTCTATTTAAAGAAATGTGTATAGTAATATTATTACATTAATTTATATGGTTTCTTACACTAAGCCGAACAACCAGATTTCCGCATTTAGCTAAACTTATAGAACAATGATGAAAATTATAAATGTAGAATTTTGATAAAATGCGCCATCATCCGCGAAGAGTAATAGCAGAAATATTTTAGTAAATACCACACTCAAAACACTTGATGTGAACTGTCACTAAAGATTTCCAGCTATCTTCAATTCAGATTATATTAACATGATGTCATGTCTGAGTTTTAACCTATGTAGATTATTATGCCAAGAATATTTTTCAAGCCAAAACTATGTTTTTATATAAATTACAATTTATGATTTCCAAACGCTCATCTAATCTGTAAATGAAACCTATTTTTAGGATAAAGAGTCCCAGTTTCAATCTTTATAGGCTCTGAAAAATCTATAATTTGATAAATTTATTTTTTTCATCTTTAATAGTCTAGATGCTAAAAGGGATAATAATAACAGTACAATAATTTTTTGGAGCATATACATTTTCAATTCAAACTGCATGAACACACATCAAATAGGTTTTTTTGGTTTAATTAATTTAAATAAGACATATTTATTATAACAATAATATAAAGTAATTGATAAAGGTTTCATGATTGGCTAACTGAAAATTTCAACAACTAAATTTAAGATAAAAATAGGTCCCCATTTTTCCTTTTTACCCCTTCATTTTCTAAAACCGATAGCTTTCAGACTAGAAATGGTATCTGTTCCATGGTCAAACTAAGGGGAATAGCAGTAATTCTTTTTAAACTTTATGGTAATTCCCCTCAAAGTATTCAAAATTGGTTCCTGCTGCGTAGTATAATTGTATCAACCATAAAAAAAAGTTTTATTTTCTGAGATACGAGAGTTTTAACCGATACCATATAGGAATGTTGCGAGCACTTGACGGTGCCAGTCATGATATCAAACGTGCGACTCATTGCCATCGTACATTTACATATAATAGTACGTGCAATTTCTATCACGTGTCTTAAAATTGATATCGTGTTGCTTATAGCTTGCTTTAGCTGTTATCAAATTAAAAAAAAACAACTAATTGAATAAAGAAGCTCGGAAGAAAGTCTATTAAGCTATGTTTTTGTAACATTTTAGATGACCTGGTGGTCTAGGAGTAAGGTGTCAGAATTCTGTGCTGAGGGTCTGGGGTTCAATCCTCGGTCCCAGCAAAGATGTATCCGATTACCAAACCCTTCCTTCACCTCTGACAAGACATCTTGTGAATGTGAGGAATGAATATAAGGCCTCCACCGTGGTTCAGATTCCACGTTAAACTGTAGGTCCTCCATTTCATCTCACATTCACCCTACCATAACACATTAGCGTAAGTGCGTATAACCCGAACGGGTAGTAAGACGCGGTGCTAATAATATTAATAATAATAATAATAATAATAATGTAACACTTTACCATTATGTTAGTTAGCCTTTTTTTTAAAATAAATTCACAAACATACACTATAATTCAAATATTTATTCAATATTATTGCTTCAATAGTAGTATTAGGTATTAAAGTTAGTGATTTTGACTTTTTAGATTTAGAACGTTATAATATCTTGTAAAACTGCAATGGTGGTCATCATGTTGATTTTTTTGCTCCAGCCCCCGAATGTTATGCTAGTTATAAAGTCGTGTTGTTAAATGACTGTTAGGCAACAAGAGTGAATGTTATATAAAACTAACCCAAATAGACTGAAACGAGGGATAAGTATGGTGACGGGGTGTTTGGTGTTCGACTACACTCGGATGTACTAAGGATTTTTTATTCCAGATGGTCATTGTTCCACTATTTTTGAAATATATTTTTTTATTAATTATATATACATTCTCTACTAATGCAAATATGTGAATTGCACTAATAGTTTATAATACACAGGCAAAAAAATTGAAATTTATAAAATATATTTTGTACTTCGTTTGCTGCAATGTTCACCCATCTGCTCTTTTGCATGCGCCCAACAAAAAAATGCATACCAAAATTTAGTTTCCTTTAAAAATAAAAATAAATAAATAGACGAAATGTTTTGGCACAGAAATATTAAAAATTTTAAGAAACGATTGTTTTGATAGCAAATTATATGTTGGATTCATGGAAAAGCTAGACAATGTTTTCGATCAAAGATAAGCACAATTTCATAGAATAGAGCTAATCGTTTATATTTTTAATCCATGTGATATAGTGGATATCAATATGATTTATGAATATATAGTAAACTGTATGAAACGAATGTTGAAGAATTGGAAAAAGAGATTTAAAAATTATGCTAAGATTTATCCTTCAAGGCTTTCTATACAGGCAACCATTTACGAAAACTATTAGACTACACAAAGATTCGTTTGAATAATATTTAAGCGATAAGTATTAAATCATATTTTGGATCGTCCTTATTGCGTGAGTCAGCATTCTTCATAGTGAAAATTGTGAACACCGAATTAATATTTATCAGTCCTTTCATATGATAACACAAGAGACTGTTTAAAAAATGGCAAAATCAAATTATGATCTGGACTTTAAAAATATAATCATTGAAACGCAGTTCAAACCATTATACCAAAAATCACATATAGACATAATTTGATTTTTATCTTTGATTAAATACTATTTCCTTTGTGAGATAGCGTGGCAATATATTGCCAAACAAAATATTAATTATATTACTCTGCTTGTGCGTAAAAATTCAGATGATCCTTCGGTAAAATAATATTTGGCAACCACTGGTTTTGCTGCATATCTAAACAACATTGTAAACTATTTTATTTATATAAATTTTAAGCAAAGTATTTTAATAATATATTTAGAAAAAATTAAAGTTAAATATAAGTTACCCTCCATTATAGTTTGTATTTTTTTAAAACCCTAATTCTAAGATAATATGAAGATAGTTACATATAATGTGTAAATTGTCCTGAAAAAAAACTAGGTTTTAAATGTTTCAAAAACCATCGCACCATAACCTGGTACAAAATGTATGTTAGAAAGAGTTTGTTATAAAAAATATTAAAAAAGGAGGCTGTAAAAAAAACTGTTTCAGCTCTCCATTATCCTGTGTAAATTATTAACAGTGTCGAGAACTGCGAGAAGGCTTGTATGCACGCATTTTATAGCAGAATCAACCCCCACCCCTTCCTATCCAACACTGCTCACCCCTTAATGCCCCCACACCCCCCAACTCTGGTGGCTAGAGGCTGCCAGAGGCGAGCTTCGCATTGTTTGCATGGGAGATTTAACTCACCTTATCTCGTGCTATGGAATGTAGATACACGCTTGAATTATAAGGGTATGGTCCGTAGTTACCAACAAAAATAACAAAATCTACCTACAAACAAAGTTTCGTGTGACCTTTAGAGAGTAATAGGCTTATTATTTTTTATAATTATAAACATTATTTTTCTTCTTTAATATAGCCAAAGTTTTCATGTAAACAACATACTTTTCAAAATATTTTCATATACAATTATTAAATTAGAATACACAATTATATAATAAGGGATTGCTTCTTGTAACATTTCGAGCTGTCATCCAGGTAAACTTAGCTCGTGAATGCCTTAGAAATAAGAGGTATGCTCTTTACTGTTGGATTACTTTAACAGTGAGATACCTCTTACAGGGTTGTATAGGCCTGAACAAAAGTCATACCTTGGTTCGATTCTTATCGAACCTTTCCGAGAGCAGTAGGTTCAAGAGCATAAAGCACTTATTTCCTGCACGAGGACATCCATTTCTCCTATTTAATGTGGACTTTGGCTGCATCAAGAGACTGATTCGCCAAAGTTAGAGAATATATACTCTTGCACCGTATATTGACCTCATCCTCAGATCAAGCATAAGTGGGCGCTTTTCTGAATGGCAGGCTGAAGACCTGTCACTTAAACATTGGTAGCCCAAGAAGTACAAGAATAAAACCATGAGTTAGGAAGCCATCATCCAACCTGGAACCCCCTGATCCAAGAGGTATACGTTCAAACTTTTTAGTTTGTTGTTGTTATTGTTATTTAGCGCCGCGTCTTACTACCAGTTCGGGTTATACGCTTTAAGTACTAATTACGCTAATGGATTAGGAATTGGGAAGGTTGAATCAGAGGAAGTGAACCCGCATTAGCGTGGAGGGAGAGTGGGAAACCATTTAGGAAAAACCGCCCCCAGTTCACCCGTACCGAGATTCGAACCTCGATCTCCCCGTCCTCGGCAGTCGAGCTTCAACACGACTAGCGCGTTAGCCAACTACGCCACCGAGGCGGTGAACTTTTTAGTTACCGGCACTTATAATATAGGAGCAGCCTTCCAGGAAAGGTAGTCGTTGCTCATTCTGTGAGGGTTATTGTGTATCACACCTACTGATTGTCGACATACAACAAAGCTGTGCCTTGATTGCCACCCATCAGATAATAACCCAGATGGACAAGTCCTCATTAACGCCAAGAATCTGAAATATTTGGCAACCTTTTCAAACTACCTCTTCGGCTAAGAGTTTTACAGCATGTTGCAGGGATGGCTGGGATCAGAGGCGAGAGCAGGAATGAAAAAACAAGATCTGAACAAGACGGTGATGATTGTACGAATGGTCAGTGATAAAGCTGCCTGTGTGAAATAATATTCTTATGTTGTCTTCTTGGTAATATATACATTCTTACTTATTTTAAATTAATACTTTTTTTAGCACTATACGTATGATTAAAGAAATTTTCCTAAATTATTTAATTTATAAAAAATATTGGTGATTATTAGTCTGAGTGATAACCTAAAAAATTTATTTCACTGTAAAAACGAGATATGTATAATATTTTAAATGGTTGCCATAGCTACAAAAAAAATGGCCTTACTCAAAACTATAAACAAAATTAAACTAGTAAAACGAAAAAGATCAATAAGCGTGAAAGAGAAAAAAAGAAATTCCTTCCAATTTGCAAATTTCTTTGTGCTTTTCTAATAAAAATTTTGTAACATGCACCCTTTTTACAATTACCACTTCAATTTTTAAAAATGATTAAATTAAATCAACACCACTTGAATTGATATTAAATTGTTTCATTATAAATAAAATTAAAATTAAATACATATTTTGTTCTTTATTATTATGTTTATAACAAAGTATTAGAAAAATAAAATCATGAAATAGAAGTTCAAAATTTTGTGAATTAATTTGAATGGACTACTTCTACATTTCCTCATTTTTTTTCAATTATAGCTACATATCTTATATTTATCACCATTTCCTACAACCCGTTCGGGTTATACACTTAAGCAATAATTACACTAATGGGTTAAGAATCGGGAAGGCTTAATTAAAAGGAAGTGAACCCAAATTTGCGTGTAAGGAAAGTGAAAAACCATTATGGTAAAACCACCCACAGTTCACTTGACCGAGATTCGAACAACGATCTCCCCGTCCTCGGCAGTCCAGCTCAACATGAATCTAGCATTTTAGCTAACTACGCAACCGAGGTGGTGTTAATTAAAAATATTAAATAATGCCCATTGTATCACAATCCTGGTATCAAAACAATAACACAATATAGAATATATTCCGATCAACTAAGGAAAACATGAACCATATGAGTACTAAAATAACCTCCAATGGATGAAAATAATAAATTGTATGTTCTTGTTTTCCTCAGCTCTGCTGCGCCCACAACGTTATGAAGGTCGATATGTTTCCGTCCGCACCATATAATCCTTTGGATAGCTCCAAACCCCAAAAGCTATGGTTTCAAACTTAACATAAATGTAAAGAAAGAAAAATTGGATTGCTTCGAGAGAAAAAAATACCAGAAAAACAGAATCTATCTCGTAGATTTAGAACATGACTTCAGGTGCATATAGAGACAATAATTTTAATATTCAAGATTGGATATTTAAAAATAAATATTTTTTTGTATTTTTAAAATTTTGTTTTAAAATAAAGTTTCCATAAAACAAAACTCATGTAACTATGTACGTATGCATGTAAATAAAAAAACTGTATTGTAGAAAATAAAAATCATCACATCCAATAAAAATAACATTGAATATTCTACCTCTTGCAAATTTAATTGGATTTTTTTTATTAATTAATTAGCCTACATAGTTATATCTAAAGTTCTCCATGCAAATATTTATATAATTGTGACTTCTTTTATTTAAGAAGCAGTTTAAAAGGTACTTTTACACTAAATAGTTTTGTCAAAAAACAGCCAAAAATAAATTTTACTTGTGAATTACACGCACATCAACTGATAAATGTGAAAAAAATATTGTAAGTAATTAAGTACTTGGGAGTTACATCTCATTAGACATACTCGTTACCATATTAGATAAAATACAGGTTAAAGTATTTTTTGTATATCTATTAAATGGACAAGAACCCTTTTGAAGAAAAGCATTTCAAAGCTACTTTTATTTTAATTTCTGAATTTACAGGCTCTTTATTTATATTAAAGTTTAAAATCTGTTACAAAGTACATAATACTATTGTATGGAAATAATCTCACATTAAAGCATATCTTATTTAAATGAAAGTTCCATAAACTAAAAACCATTAAAATAATTTCCTATTTTCTTAGATTATTTTGTTGTGACCATGTTTATTTTTAAATGATGTCAATATCTATGTTTACGACAATTTATTTTGATCTCATCCTGTAATACTTTGGAGGAAACATTCTTAAATATGTGTTGCTTTTTTGACTTAAATACTTAGGCATTATTCTTAATAGGTGGACATGTATATTAAGCGTTACTCATGTATTGAAATAGCAATCCACTTGTTAAATAAAGCAAATTTTTTTAGAAAATAGCAAAACATTTCGGCAAAGAACATGAAATGGATATTTATTTTGATTGGAAAATAATAAAATGTATCCTAACTTTATAGATAAAAATAAAAATATGTTTTTTTCTGCGCACTGCATTTTACTAGTCATCTGGTCTATCTAGACGATTAAAGAAATAGTGCAAGGTGTAGGTAGGTAGAATTTAGTAGAATTTAGTAGAATATATATTCTCGCATTCGCATGAAGTTCGCGGATGAATTCATAGTAACAACTGAACGGGATTAAAATTCTCACCCTCCCCATCACCGACAAAACACTCAACGCGTGACAGGTATTTGGCAACGTGACCACCACAGCCAATGAATTAAAATTAATTTACCGAATGGAAATTGAGAGGCATTATGTATCCAAAACTAAACTAAATAAATTATTTTACTCCCCATCCTGTGACTCGTACAAACTGTCCACCAATTATCATGAATTTAAGATTTTTTTCTTAGCAGAGAATATTACTACCTATTCAGGTTATATTCATAATTTATATAGTAGTTAGGGATGAGTATGGATGAATTTAAAAGATGTGTACTTACATTTGATTAAATTGGAAGTGGGTAAACCATTTTAAAATACCGCCCTCTCACCCTCTGAATACAGCCCCAATCTCCCTGTCATTGGCAGGCTAGTCTAACACAAGGGTGACGTTATAGACCGTATGAACACTGAAACAGGTAAGGGAAAGCTAATTAGAAGAAAAATACTTCTAGTTCACATGGGTGGTGTGGCAGGACATATTTAGACCAGGGAGATTTTAGGTAGTGGTTCTTTGTCAATGCTTCCCTCTTTTTTTATTTCTTTGTCAACGTCACTACGTAGTTCCTAGATAATACTTAGACTAGGAAATATTTAGTTGGTGGTTATTGATAAATGCCGCCCTTAGGATTTGTAGTTATGTATGTGTATGTATGTGTTCGTTTACAAAAGTCAGACCACAGAACCAATGAGAACTGATTTGTTAGTGTATATTTTCAGATGTTTATTAATTTGATTGTATATGGTAGATTAAGTTAGGTTAGTTTAGTTTAGGTTAGGTTATGCTAGGTTAGGCTAAGTTAGGCTAGGTTAGGCAAGGCTAGGCGTCCAATGTTTAGGTATGCCACTGATCAAACCAGTATTATATATAGGCCCATTTAAATATTCAAAGTATTTGGGTAATAAATGCTAATTAATTGTCTTTCTTTTTTCCTTTTTAAGATAGGATTAAAAAAAACGGTGTTGATGCGGTGAAGGCTTTGGTAAATAGCTAAGTTATGACAGTTTGAATAAAGTAGAACTAATATCCTTGAACATGAATTTCCTAGTCAATATTGAAATTATTAGACACAGTTGGGTTGTAAAACCAATGCCGTTTTTTTGAGTATGTGCCGATACTGTACTATGGTCCTTCTTGCATTCAGACTAATAATATCGTGGACTAATGTTTTCCGCTTACACCGGGACTTGGGCTATAACTTTCCTATCACAAGCGATCCAGTGTATTAAAAGAGTTACGTCATAAGCCATGGGACCACCGATGCTGGTAATATCCATAGCTCAAAATATAGTTTTATAGAAAATGAATCGATCATTACGAGTTTTTTTTTCGATTAATGTCGTAACAAGGTTGTTGTTAAGTGAAGCTTTCAATCCAATAAATTTTAATTCCATCTTTATTATCTCTCCGATATTATTATAATACTCTAATAAGTCTGCCACCAGTAAATATATAAATGTATTGAGAATCGTACAAGACATGTGAAAACCCATTTACATCAAATTTTTTAAAGTGCGAAAGATTCAGAAGATGTTCTAATTCATCCATCAATATTTTTTCTGATAATTTACCAAAACTGAATCCTCCAGAAAACATGCTACGTATTCTGTCAACAATATAATTATTTTAAAAGAGTTGAATGTGAATAATACTTTTGATTTTTTATATAAAAGCATTTCTAGTATTTCTCTGAAAAATACACATTATCTCCCTCCATAAGCTACACACATTATGATTTTATCTCTAAGTATAGGGGATAAGAGAAAAGGTTTATTTTTACATCATTTTTTTTTGCCAAAATAAATTATATATCGCTAGTAGAAACAGAGAATTTAATTTTACTGACATTTAAATATTAACAGTCTTTGACTATCTGTCATGAGCATAGCGGCATTAGACAATTAACGTTTTAAACGAATGTAAACAGTTGTAATTAAGTTTAAAGACATCCTTGAAAGAGTTTCAATAAATGTTGATATTACAATGTGAAAAATATAATTAAAATATATGTTACTACTAGTGAACCGTTTAATTTAATTTGACCAAAGATAGTTTGGATGTAAGAACTTCTAATATAATGCTCTTACATTGTGTTCCCTACATCCACACTCTAATACAGCTTCTTATGGTTAATATGTCTTGAGATTTCTAGTTGGATTTAAAGTTGAAATGCTTATGATTTATTCTTTAATACAGAGATGACATTTTCATTAAGTAATCAATTTCTACAGAAAATGAATTATTATATTTTATAGTTCAGTAGCCTTGTGGCTTCCTTGGTGCTGACTGACAGTTCACAGCTGAATTCTGACAGTCATTATTTAAATCTATACCTAAATTCTGACTGTCGGAAGTGACAGGTGCCAAACACATGTTTTTGAAGATCACATGGTTTGGCGTAGGGATACATAATTTGGTCTGGTAAAATTTCAAAACATTCAGCTGTGAGCTGTCAGTAAGCACCAAAGAAGCCATGGGCCTAGTGTACTTAGGATTATTTGTTAATAGACCTTTCTCACGTAATTTAATGCACCAGCCTCGTAATATATGGCAGCTTTAGAGTAAAATATGGTGTAATGATATAGATCTTCCCCTTTCATATTATTACCAAACAAAAATTCCCACCCATTTCAATTAATTGGACAATAAAATAATATGGAACCTATTGACTCTTTGTGTGTTAAAATCTTCTCTCCTGATTTAACAAGTCTGGGTGTTACTTTTATTATTTTATATTGTTGAAAAGTTTCTGTGATTCCGTCGTAAAATCTTAGCTTTTGTTAACAGATTTCAACGCCTCTTCCTAGTATTATGTCATAAACAAGGCACTCCCAGTTTACTGTTATAGCAAGGTTTTAATTTTTTCTCATTTCAAAAGTTGATGAAAGATGGTGCATTTTAATGACACTGGAAAATTCTAGATGTATTATTGTCAGACCATAACCTATGAAACAAAAGCTCTACAGACTTCACTCTGTCTGCAAACTTGCTGTAGGTAAGGTCTGCCATAAGCTAGCAGCCGAATTTTAAAATTTTAATTTGTCACGTATCGATAACTATTCGTTCCGACTGTGTCAAATATTCTGTAAGCGTGTATTTTTCTATTAATAAATATAATAAAATTATAGCACTTCTATTTACATGATAAATTAGACTTAA
Organism: Timema shepardi; assembly: GCA_902151425.1. Lineage (NCBI taxonomy): Eukaryota > Metazoa > Arthropoda > Insecta > Phasmatodea > Timematidae > Timema > Timema shepardi. The sequence continues at coordinate 825,106 of CABFVX010000003.1, read as the reverse complement.
TTTTCAACGTTACTGGAAAGTTATATTTTTTACCCCGACATGGCAACATGGCGATGAGAGGTAACAATATTTGGCTTCCTAGCGTGGTGTCAGACACTATTTTTTAATAAATGACGTCTCAAATTCCACCACACATCGCGCGGCGTAGTTCCACGTAACGTCACAAATGCCGTCCTACGCGAGCCATGAATTTAATCAGAAGGTCATAACGCCATAAGTAATTATCTAGTTATTATAATTTTAAATTATCACTTCAGCTGAACTATTAAATAAATAATATTTTAGTGACCACCATATTGAAATGGATAGTCTGATATAAAATCTATGAAATTTCTTCGTGGGACCTAAGTTAGCTTGACGAATCTTGTTTAGATCAGTTAAAGAATCTGTTAGCTATCGTGGTACGAAAAGAGGTAGAGATGTTTGAATGAGCGTCATCTCTTAGTGGATATTCTGATGGAGAGACCTTGCATATGCGTTGTTTGGCATAAGCTCTTAAGATATACCTGCCAAAGTCGTCAAATTTGGTTTTTGCATATTATAGTTATCACGTGACCAAAATTTGGAAATACAGAGACTAAATATCAAAACATTATCGAATAATAGGAACCTGTCTCACTAGGCCAGTAATGGAACATCCCTCTACATGACCAATAACTCTTTTTATTTTAAAATAAAAAATTTAGTTGACACTAATTTTTTTATTTTAAAATAAAAAATTTAGTTGACACTAATTTTTTCACCCATTTTAATAAAATAGTGTTTATTCTATAGCATTATGTCATTACAAACTACCTTCATTCAAATTGTGAAAGACATTTTCAATTTTCCAAGGAAAAAGGGTTGGCTACAATTCCAAAAAAAAATCTGAAAGGATTAAATGAAACTGACCATCTAAGAGAGCTCTCGTCTTAAATCTCACTCGCCATTTGACACTCCATTCTTACACCCTTTGCGATGGCTCGCGGTAATAATGATTACCGGCGTAATTACATACCTCCTCGGTGTCCTAAAATCCTGGTAACGACCCAGTATGGTCCTGTAGAAAACCAATAGAGAAGAGAGAATGGATGATGATGTTCCTTGGCGAACCAATAACAAGAGATTCACGGTTTTCTTCCCCTGTTTCACTGGAGAAGTCCTGAGAGCAGATCCTCCCCCCACAACCCCCCCACCAACCCATATTTGAAGGACGAGAAGAATTTCCATCGGTAGTTACTAACACACCATTCTTTGGGGGAAATAAAAGGGTAGAGAGAGAAAGTGATAGGGGGAAATATTGAGAAAGTGTTTGGGGGGAGGGGGATTTCCCTACTGAGACCCCTCTTTCCACCCTTTTACAAAATGCTTTGCTTTCAGCCTGAAACATTAAGAGGATTGACGTTATAGAAGTAGGTGGGTAGCGATTCGCTTCCAACTGAATTACATCAGATATTGAAAGCGAAAGCTTAAAGGTGAAATACATTTCCAAAACCGATTGTTTTTTGTTGACTGGTAAGGGTGGGAGTTTATACATGAATGCGACCGGGGAGGTATTTGATGTTTATTGGATCTGTTTAGACGCTTCTAGGCTTTGTTGTATCTGTTATCTGTGATGGGTTATCGCAATTCACAGAGCGTGTGAATTCAATTATGACGCTAGATATATATTTCTCTGTCCACAGCTAATTAAATTAAGGCAAAACAAATATATATGGAATTGAGTTTATTTACACGATCGTTTTAAGGTGTTTTTTTAAATATATCTGCTGAAAAAATACAAACTAGTTTAATATTTAACATATATAACATCTAGTCCTGCCAGCCATCTGACAATCTTTGGGAAAATGATAGCTAATATTACACAATGATGAATTTTTCCGTCTTTCCAGGAAGCAAACTTGGAGTTTTATCTCTGTAGTTAGCGTGTATAATACTTTATTGAGCTAAGATATGTGACTCAGGGAAGTAGTAAATATCAGAATCAAATTGAATATCCAACTGTAGCCATACAGTCCATGCCACTTGACTCAATTACTGGGGCCAAAACAAAATGTGCATTGTGTCAGCCAGTAAGCAAGCTATTTCGCCCTAGTTGCCTCCGTATGTTGGCAGAGACGGTTCCAACATTTTAGAAAACAGGATGTCAATTAGTCAGCAAACAAAACTTTTGCCCTTTATTCTTATTTTTCTAGACCAAAGCTGCTGCAGTGAGATTATGTTCCGAATAAATATTCTGTTTTCTATCTTTACAGTCATGCTTTTTCTCTTTAACAAACTTTATCATTCTTACCCGTTATAAGTATAATTATGTAAGGCTTTAGAGTAGCACAATTTTTAAAATAAATAGATATAAAACAAACTTCGCAAATTTTTTAACCTCTCTCCCATTCAGTTTTAACAAAATAATTCGATGAAATATACTGTAGAGTTTTAAAAATTCAATCTCTATCTGAAATATATAATGTTATTAGATCTATTTTTACGTTTAAACATGCTATAAGATAACAATAGCAAATTACAGTAAAAATTTATAATTTTTTATAACTTTTGTATTCTAAAATGAATACATTTCGGAACTGAAGTGTAAATTGCAAGGCAAGAAAATAATTAGTTTGATATTAGTGGATGGCTTACTTTTTCAGCACTCTACCCCAAATCACGCACTAAATGTTAGGAGCTTTCATATTAATTTATAAATGATTAGCCTATAGATATTTGATGATTTTTTTTTTTAATAATTTGAAAATCGTGTTAGTGATTTTGTTTAAATTGAATATATAGGAAGTGGGAAACCTCCCAAATAATATTTTATAACTTGGTTTTTGGATAAAACTTCCTTCCATACCAGCAAAAATACGTATACAATTCATCTAAGTCAACCTTACTCATCCTAACCCATAATATTATATATAATCTTATATCCCGGATGTGTAGTAAGATTCTGATCATTAAATAAGATAATAAAATACATTAAATATCTATGAAAATTAAAAAAAAAATTCATATCACCATTTTAGAATGTTGTAAGATATACGTACTATAAAAAAGCTAAAATGTTATTTATTTTATAATTGAGATACAGGAATGAAAATAACAAGAAAGAACCCAAGTTTAATAATTGTTCAACTTCGGGCATTCGCCAGTTCAAAAATACTAGCTTCAATGTAATTTATAAAATGTTTTTTCTAGATATAGATACAAAACCAAATTACCAGGAAAATGATTGGACATAATGTAGTAAATTATTATTTCATACTGTAGTGAAGCTAGAAGACAAAAATTTCAATCAAATATTTAAAATATGAATTGAAAAGTTATTTTTAATTTTCTATTTTTTGTGATTTTGCCTAAGGTATTTATTTCAAGTGAGACTCTGATGTAAACTCAATTTACCTGTACAGATTATATTATCAAATAAACCAAAATTGAATATTACAAGGTAAGTATAATACCGTGAAGGCCAAAACGTAGGGAAAATGTTTGATCCACCTTAATACAATATTATTACTATTAACTTTTCTCAAGCCCGTCATTGCAAATAACCTCCTTTAGAATATTTGATTGAAATTTCTTGACAGTATAATTCACTCATTTCAGTCAATGCTATTCGTAACTAGGGTCATATTGTCTAGGGCAGCGGTTCCAATACTTTTTTACGTACAAATTATTCCCGGTGGAACAATGTGAGCTAAAAAAAATTAAGTTGGAGAATAATAGGGCTTCATCAAACCTTATAAATATTATTGAGCTCAATCTCATACTTTTTTGAACTTATAATATTTAATAATATTAGCACCGCGTCTTACTACCCCCTTCGGGTTATACGCTTTAAGTATTAATTACTCTAATGGATTTGGAATTGGGAAGGTTGAATTAGAGGAAGTGAACCCGCATTTGCGTGGAGGGAGAGTGGAAAACAATTGAGGAAAAACCACACCCCCAGTTCTCCCAACCGAGAGTCGAACCTCGATCTCCCCGTCCTCAGCAGTCGAGCAGCTCAACACGACAAGCGCGTTAGCCAATTTTTGTTTGCACTTAAAGTTATTTAAAACTAATATAATAAATATATTAATATCCGATTATAATAAATGTTTTCCTAAGAATGTATTTGAAATATTTTTAACTATAATAGTGTTATTACCACCTAACAAATAATCCATACCAAAATGTTAACCCTTGCGTGTCTATTTTATTCCATGAATTATTCATATTAATCACGTGCTTAGTTGTACGATTTTCGCTTAATAAATAAAGCGCAAGAAGGTACATGTTAGACATACACGATATGCATTATATTTCTTAAGTCAATTGATAGCTATTTAATCTTTGTGACCAATATTTAAATTTACAAACTTCTAATTATATAATTTGGCATTCTAAAGTATTATAAACACTATTTAGGTTTAAAAATTAAAGGTTTTACACGCCAAAGAATATAATCATAACACGATTTTTAAACTGGTTTTATATATACTTATTGATACTTTTAAATCGTGCTAGTGGTATAATATATCCCACACTAATAATTAATCAGTTTAAGATCTCAACTATTTAAATATTAAATTAGAAATGTTTAGGGTTTATAATATTGATATAATAGAATATTTTACTATCTAGATAATGTGTTCATTCAGTTCCTGTCTTATATATATTAATAAAACAAATATAAAAAGAGTAAAATAACCATTACTTACAGACAAACATAAGTAAATTCGAAATTTTTTGTTTATTATTTACCTCGTGTGTCCATGTAAATAGGTTATTAACTAAAAATATTTTGAATAATTTTTTATAATAATAAAGGAATATTAATAAGGTCAAAAAAATTAGATGTATGTGAATTTTATAAAACCCCAAATTAGGACTACTGATAATAAATATATTTTGAAAATTTTGAATCTCTTTAGTTTCTTATCTTGTCTCATTAATATGTTTTTTTATTTATAAAATGATTTATAGTTATAGTATACAACTCTTATATGTCAAAGAAATCTTTTGGTGAAATTTGAAATAAGCTATAAGATATTAAAATATGTATACGTTCCATAAGTATATTAAGGTAGGATTGAAGGCGATGGTTTTATGGTAAAAGCCTTTGTTTTTGACCAAAATAAATATAATATTTCTACAGTAAAAACATCGAATTTAATTGGTTTTACGTGGTGACTTAAACATTTCTTGGGTATATTTCAAATGTGTTCCAGATTTTTTTTGCAATGCGTCATACTACTCGTTCGGGCTATACGCCTTCTGGAAGTTTATGACAAAGCTTTATATTCATTTAGAAGGTTTATTAGATAATGCCAATATGATAACAGTTATTCAAGAACTGTTCATGTTAAAATGTGAAGAAAATGAAGCTCTATGTTTGTACTGGAGCAATATTATATTTATTTTGACCAAAAAGATGTTTTGACATACAAAATTAACCAAAAACTCACCTTTTCTAACGTCCCCTTACATCCCACTTTAAGTCCTTTTTTTAAATGTACTTTTGATTGTTTATTTGTTGGTAGTTCTTGCCCCACGTATCCCTAGTCATTCAAGTTATACGCATACGAATTTGTTACTTTAACTATGTATGAATAAAAATAGTTTAGTAAGTTAATTCTCAATTTCGTTAAGAAAAAGAAAACTATTAGTAAAAGAAGAGGACTTCCCTACACATAACTGAGTTTTGAACTCCGATTTCCTTTATTATGGCAAAGGTGAGGACCACACGTTAAATCATGTTATTACAAAAATGATATATTAATATCCATAGATGGGTGACCTGGCGGTCTAGGGGAAAGGTATTGGAGCTCTGTGCTCGGGGTCCGGGGTTCAAACCTTGGTCCCAGCACAGATTTATATGATTGCCAAACCCTCCCTTCGCCCCTGACAATACGTGTATCGTTCACAACTTGTGAACGTGTTGATATGCCAGGCCTCCACCGTGGTTCGGATCCCACGTTAAACTGTAGGTCCTCCATTTCATCTCACAATCACCCTACCATTATGCATTAACCTAAGTGCGTATAACCCAAACGGATTGTAGGACTAGGTGCTAATAAAAATATTATCCATAGCTCAAATATGGATAGTCCAAAAAACGCAAAAAATATATAAATAGAATAAACATATAACTTGAAATTTTTTTCTTTTAATTCTCATAAAACTACTAAAAAAAGAATACATTATATTGATGAATTCAAAAGAATATATCAAACGGGCAATTTAAAAGCCAAAATCAATATATAAATATCTTACTACTCATATTATATAGGCTCCATTTAAAATGAAAAACTTTTACGACTGAACATGTATTCCAGAAAAATTAAACATTAATTTACCTTATATTTACTTCAGACACAATGGCTAAGCTTCATACCTTCCAACCCTTGCCATATTAGTAGAAGGGGCATACCAGGAATGTAATGGCTCCGTAGTATAGTGGTGAGTGCACCCGACTACGGGCCTAGAGGTTCCGGCATCAATTACTGGCTGTTAACATATGTAAATTTCTCTTAAAGGTGAAATTACCCATGATTACCTGGGTTTGGTAAGTTAGATTTAAGTTAGGTTAAGAATCCCACTAGCCCACACCTCCATATGGACTATCATCACATCATCCAATTACGGGTATGACGTGTAGACAACATCTATAGGTGTACCCTGGGAAACATTTTGTGCCACCAGAGTGGTTAAACGTTTAGACAACATATATAGGTGTACCCTGGGCAACATTCTGTGCCACCAGAGTGATTAAACGTTTAGACAACATCTATAGGTGTACCCTGGGCAACATTCTGTGCCACCAGAGTGGTTAAACGTTTAGACAACATCTATAGGTGTACCCTGGGCAACATTCTGTGTCACCAGAGTGGGTAAACGTTTAGACAACATCTATCGGTGTACCCTGGGCAACATTTTGTGCCACCAGAGTGGTTAAACGTTTAGACAACATCTATAGGTGTACCCTGGGCAACATTCTGTGTCACTAGAGTGGGTAAACGTTTAGACAACATATATCGGTGTACCCTGGGCAACATTTTGTGCCACCAGAGTGGTTAAACGTTTAGACAACATATATAGGTGTACCCTGGGCAACATTCTGTGCCACCAGAGTGGTTAAAAGTTTAGACAACATCAATAGGTGTACCCTGGGCAACATTCTGTGCCACCAGAGTGGTTAAACGTTTAGACAACATCTATAGGTGAGCCCTGGGCAACATTATGTGCCACCAAAGTGGTTAAACATTTAGAAAACCTCTATAGGTGTACCCTGGGCAACATTATGTGCCACCAGAGTTGTTAAACGTTTAGACAACATCTATAGGTGTACCCTGGGCAACATTATGTGCCACCAGAGTTGTTAAACGTTTAGACAACATCTATAGGTTTACCCTGGGCAACATTATGTGCCACCAGAGTTGTTAAACGTTTAGATAACATCTATAGGTGTACCCTGGACAACATTCTGTGCCACCAGAGTGGGTAAGCGTTTACGCACACAAACGACCAACCTAGACAATATACATCCCGCTCAAAGATCTCACACGCTAAATAAATAATTTTGGTAAAATAAATGTTTTGATTATTCACGAACTAACAAAAAAATAAATATTAAAAACTATCAATCCCGCAAGGCACTGCCCGTGACTCACTTTAGCATAAGAATTATATAAACCTACCCCCCACCCCCACCCCACCCGCCACCCCGATCTCATTTTGAAATGTTATCTCTGAAACTTAATTCTAAACAAGATTTAAAATATTTTCTTCAAAAATTTGTTAAAAATAGCCTATATTTGGTTGGGCTTCGCACACAAACAAACAAACACAAACACTGACAAACACTTCATATTATTATTATAGAGTAGGCATGTATAAATAATGCCAGAATAAATTACCCTTAAATGATTAGAAATCTACCTTTCTACAACCAGGATATAATGAACAAGGTGTATGTAACTATTAACTATGAACTGATTTTACAATATAAAAAGAAAACTTTTCAATATATTGGCCCTGTTGATAAGTAATCAGTTCAAAGTGTGTGTTTATTCTTACCATCTACACTAATATTATAAAGAGGAAAGATTTTTTTTTGTTTGTTTTAATGGATTAACTCAAAAACTACTGGACCTATTTAAAAAAATCTTTCACAAATATAAAGCTACATTATCAGCGAGTAACATAAGCTATATTTTATTTTGAAATTTTTTTTTTTTGAAAATTGAATTTATTCCTCATAAAAACGTCGATAGTCACTCATATTTTATGGTAGAGTCTATGATAATTCTTCAATATGTGTGTTGAAAATAATAATGGGGGGGAGAGGGGGAAGGGAGAAGGGTCCAGTTATGTATTTAAATGAATATAAATTACTGAAAAAGGATCTATTTCACGTCATCATCCTACACATAAATATCTATCTACCTTCGCAATGGTTAGAGTACTCTGACCATTGGACTAACATGTTGGTTTCCATCGAATGGTAAAATGTAATATGCCTAATGTACCAGATTACCAAACCACGTAATGCATTTTAGTCTAAAACCTATTCCAATAATGTAGGCCTTGTGGAAGCTTTCACGATAAATGAGAACTACAGAACATACATATTGCACTAATTTAAATATTAGAGCATCCACTGAATTAATTTTATCTAGACAAATTTACGTTTTGTGGAAAAAAAAAGTTGTGACCGAGTTATTTATTACAGAAGAAGTGGATTTTTTCTCTGGCTTTAACACTGAAATATACTGCATTTAAAAAAAATCAATATGGCGTTTTAAAAAAAGAGATATAATTGGATTATTCTAATAGTTTAAGAGGAATAAATTGGTTTGTAGATAAAGTTGCCCCTTTGAAAAATTAGATTATCTGTTTGGCTTGAGACTAAACTATTCCCTTACTTCCCCTTACCCATACACACTTGACCACAGTGCTAGGCTATCATTACTCGTCATCAAAACATCATTAATATTACTCTTGGTTTTACATAGACGCAGAATATCAATTTATCTTCCAATCATTTCCTCAAACAGTTGATTATATTTATCACAAACTCCTCTCCTATTACACGTTCCAAAATTACATGCTCCCACCAGTTTGGAAACATATGAATCCTTCTGTTTTAACCTCAGCTGCCCAACATACAGTAGCCCCATGGCTTCTTTGGTGCTGACTGACAGCTCACAGCTGACCACAGTCAACCTTTAGGTATATACCTAAATTTTTGCTGTTATAAGTGACAGCTGCTAAACACATGTTTTTTCAGATCATAGAGTTCGGAGTAGGGATACATAACTTGGTCGGGTAACTTTTCAAAGCCGTCAGATGTCAGCTGTGATCTGCCAGTCAGCACCAAAGAAGCTATGGGGCTAGTGTGACTTTGGTTTACCAAAGCTAGTATTGCACAGTTTATTTTTGTAATTAGTTTAGATTAGACCAGGCTACTAGCCATTTTGGTACACACACCCTTAACAGTACTCGCTCTTTACTAATATTAGTCACCGAATATTGGATATGACTGATGATATTAACAACAAATTGACTAAAATACTCAAAGGTGATTTTACTTTCAACTTGGATGATATTACAGACAGCCACAATTGATTCATCTAATTTATTATGTGCTGTTTATACATGATAAACAAATTTTATGAAGGTATTCTTTTATGCAAAAGTTATTATTATTATTATTATTATTATTATTATTAGCACCGCGTCTTACTACCCGTTCGGGTTATACGCACTTACGCTAATGCGTAATGGTAGGGTGATTGTGAGATGAAATGGAGGACCTACAGTTTAACGTGGGATCCGAACCACGGCGGAGGCCTGGCATTCCTCACATTCACTAGATGTATTGTCAGAGGTGAAGGAAGGGTTTGGTAATCAGATAAATCTTTGCCGGGACCGAGGATTGAACCCCAGCCGCCAGCATAGAAGTCTGACACCTTACCCCTAGACCGCCAGGTAACCTTTATGCAAAAGTAAGATAGCTGGATCAAAAGCTGCAGACCTCTTTGATGATTGAATGGACGGAAAGGATTTTAATTCAAATGACTTTCTTACAACTTTATTTTTTGCCAAAATGTATTTTTTTTTTTGTTTTTTTTGTTTCAAGGGAACTTAACTTGGATTAAGAAACTCGATGATCGTTGAGAGTAAGGCCAAGGTTCAAATCTCATACATGTACATACTATATTTATAATTATAGCTTTTATATCCCATATTCAAGATAATGAGTTATTCGATTTTCTTCAGTTCTTCTTACGATACTTTTCTTTTAATTAAATGATAACAGAATATTTTGAATGTACTGTTAAAATGATCATAGTTTACAGCTATATTGATATCTAAAGTATTGTTTTAGAACCGACCTGAAATAATCCTTTAAGATCCTCTTAAATATCAAATCCATATATATATATATATATATATATATATATATTAGAGAATAAAAATATTTTTATTCACCCTCAAATTTGGGAAAAATTTTGAGCTTTTAAAATGATTGCTATAGGTTCAGCCCAAGATATTTAGAGGAAATATATAGCGACAAGACCCCAGGCCATTAATTTAACATTCCATGTATACTGAATCAGAAGTAAAGAGAACCAATCCATCCAAGACTCTAAATAGTCTAGGCTTGAAATGGGTGTATATATTAAAAGTGGTAAAAATTAATTAAAAAGGATATATCTTTTGACCTTTTCTTAGATATTATTGATGAAATCTAAGAAAGGCTCTCAGTTAACATAAAATATAATTTTCTATTCTTAGCTGGAACTCAACTATTTCCAATGTATTTCTTTACTGTAATCACCCTGCCCTAGATTGGAGATGGTTGTTTAAAACTGACATAACAGCGTTGAAATAATCGAGCGAAAGAACTGGTCTAGTTTAATTGTTATGACGAGTTAGTATTCATTAGGACGAAACCACCGACCACTCAAAACTACTTGTCCTCGTTTCCTCAGCGACTGGACCGATGTGAAGTATAAATGGTTCCGTTTAGATCTACCGGGGCAGAATAAATAATATCTATTCGGAGGGGTCAATCTGCCCGTTTTCAAGGCTTCGTGGATTAAAATATTTGTTCGTCGGGTACTTGTGTTGGAATACAACCGTCGTTCCCAGAGTACTGTGTTTGAATATGCCTATGTGTCAGTCGAGCCATTAGTTAAGTATTCTTTACAAGGTAGTTCTCTCACTAGCTTTTAAGTAAGTTTTATACCGTTTCGTAACATTTTTTAACTTAACATTTTATATTAACTCATAGTGCAATTAATTAACATTACAAACCAAAGTTTTATATAGATTACGAGCCCACACATCACTTTTGCCAACGTCCCTATCCTTCCTCGCAAGCTACCCGGCAAATTAGGCCCAGGAAAGAAATGGGGTTAGCAACCTTACAATCATTCTCCTATACATATTGTTTATTACTTTTTGTTTCATTTTGGTCCTATTGGTTGGAATTATCTTGTCTCCAATCGAAAGAGAATTGGAAGCTAAGCGGACGCCTCCATGAAATGAGGGCGCGATGGTGTGTTTGTGAAGAAATTGTTAAGGTACAGTGGTCAAGAAATGGCGTGCACCTTTCCGGTCTCACTGCGCATTTATTTTACCTTCCATCTTTTTGGTACCACGTCCTACTACCTGTTCAGCTTATACGATTATATACTAATTACAATAATGTTTTTAGGGTATTTAGAGGCAATGTACCCTAATTTCCGCGGAAAGAGGGTGGAAAAACATTTTGGAAAACCAACCTCAGTACACTTGACCAATATTCGTGCATCGATCTATCAGTCATTTGCAGTCTAGTCTAACACAGGAGTCGTGCGTTTGACCACGTGACCACGGAAACGGGTTTTTATTCATCCGTGAACAGTTTAATAATATAGATAGTCTGGCGTTGTAATGCTAAAAATTATATTTGAAACCTATGATATAATATTAAGAAGTGAAAATATGTTTTGAGTTACATTTTCACAAAACTTCAAATATACTGTCGTTACTGATATCACAGAACCCCTTTCGGGCAATTTGTCAAGATGTCTATGGAGGTTGTAAGAAGAAAAAACTATGACTTTTCAGAAATATAAGAATGCGTTTTGATGATATTGTGCCCAATTCCTTGGACCGCCAGGTTCTGGGTACAAATCATATGGCTCTCGCGAATCGCCAATGCTCGGAAACGTATTTCCATTTACAAATGCAGGGATCATACAAAAAAAAAGACACACTCAATACTATCGTACTTTCATGAACTTTATTATTGTCGTGTTGTACAATAAATCCTTCGTTATCCATTCCGCACGGAATCCAACAGGTCTCTTCCACGAGGATAATTGGGCAAAGCAGACGATCCACTATCTGAACTCAACATGTCTACCCCCCAGTCTTGCTAAAAGTCAACTACTTCTTCAAGTCACCTCTTACTTCTAATGCTCTCTCAGTTCAAGTGACAGAGCTCGAGCAGAGCTGCGCTCACCTACGCCAGCACCATCTGGATGTGACGTCATTACATCTCGAACTAAAAAAATCTAGCCTGTTGCCAACCTAACCGGCACAATATATATTGAAAGTGCTAATAGCCATAGAGTTGTTGTGCTATGAAATTTATCTTGTCAACCATACTGACTCATCCTAACAGATCATTAAACTCTCACGAGACCAACTTTTATTCTTATTTTCCTTTTTTGACACACACCTCGCTTATCGTTAAAGATCTTTCGTGGTGATCTCTAGCCACGACCACAATGGATGATTAATTTTATTTGATATATTTAACATTCATTTTTTGGAACAAAATTATTATAGTATCAACACACGATAATTTATATGAGCATGAGAGAAGGCCTAACAATTATTCCAGGAAAAGTATTTTCACATACCTTACAGGATTATTTTACATGATACAATTGATATAGAACCAGTGGCTTTAATTCCCCTCAGAAGGATGTTTTGCTACGTTTTTTTATTTTATGAAATATCTTTTGCCCACGTATGGGTTTGAGACCACGAAAATTTAGTCTTGAGGCAAGCATTTTACCCCAAAGCCAACAAGTTCACCTTTTATCTTGGGCTACTCTCAGCTTTTAGTCAGAATGATTTTAAAGATTGCGTTTATATGCGTAAATTTTAATTTTATCTTCGTAAGAATTTGAGATTTGAAATTACTTATCATTGCATACATGTGGATCTATTTATAATAAACTCATTTTACCTGAAATATATTTTTATAAGACAAAAAGTTTTCAAGCTATTCACAATTTTCCTTCTTCTTTTTAACTTTGACAATACTTTTAAGGTAAAGTATTACGACCGTCAACAAAATCTAGCCCGAGATGTTGATGGATGTCGACGTTTTATGACCCGTTGAATCTTATAAAGTGGTTTCTGCAACAATGTATGTTAGTGTGTCTGTCTAAACCTAAAATTAATAACGGTTTGCTAGAGAATGAAAAGATAAAAATTCATTTATTTTTTCAAAATAAGTTATAACGATTCTCTCTCTTTCACTTTAGACTCTATAGTCAATAATTAACTATTTTATGATAAAAATTTATCAAAGAGAAATTAATAGCAATGCGATAACCATGAAATGTGCATTCCTAGTAAAATGACGAAAATTATAACCCGAAGTCAAAATGTTTATACGAAATGATGGCCCTCGGGGATCTAATATTGATGTATTTTTTGGTGTATATATACAAATTAAGATTTTAATTATTTAAAAATAAAATTATAAAATTTAAAACCATGAACCAACAAGGTTCTACGTATGGCTAGTGCAATTTGTTCTTGGGTTTGCTAGTGTATATTATAATACGAATTTTGAGTAAATATCTCCATTTATAAACAATAGATAGAGAAAGTTCCGTACCATTTATTTTAAAGAAAAATCTTGTTCAGTGTTTGACCGCATTAAATAAACCACGTGTAGGTATAAATCATCTGTTTTGTTGTATTAACAATACTGTACATCATTACTTCATAGTTTACATTGCACAGACTAACTGTGTGAAAGACGGCAATCTATTATAGGGTGTTTTTACATTATATAAATATACCCTGACGTAAATATTAGACTTTTTCTTGCTTTTACTAGCAATTTTGTATACATAGTATCAAATAACTTAAATAGTAAGCTGGCATCTTAAATTTATATAAATACTGGCTTTATTCGGGTTATAAATACAGGTCTAGTTAAGCTAACTACTTTTAAATATCCACATCATGGATAGAACTCTCAGCGGTATATAAATTAGACAGCTCTAGCGTAAAGCATTTCAATAAATTATTATTAGATTTTATTAGGATCATTGTTAGAATAGCCATAGCTCTTAAATTACAGTAGGCAGGACATGAAGCACAAGTGAGAAACTCTAAGATCATATTAAGAGTATTAACTGGAAACCCCAATCGGGAGAGATCATGAAAAGACCTAAACGCAGATGAGAGGATAACATTAGAATGGACCTAAAAGAGATTAGGTGGGACGACATGGACTGGATATAGTTAATTCAAGATAGGGATAGGGTGTATTGAAGTATATTGGATGGAACGGATAAGATCAGAGTAATATTAGTTGGATCGTTTAAAAATGTATCAAGATAGGGATAAGTTTTAATGAAGTGGACTGGCTAGAACTACCTCAAGATAGGGATATGATGTAATGAGTTAGATTGGATGGATCAGGCTCTAGATAAGGATAGGGTGTAATGAGATAGGCTGGATGAATTAGGCTCAAGAAGGGATCGTGTGTGATGAGGTAGACTGAATAAAAGAGACTAAAAATAAAAATAGGGTGTAATGATGTATCTCAAGATATGGATAGGGTGTAATGAGGTAGACTGGGTAGAAATATCTCAAGATGGGGATATGTGACGAAATTTTGTAAATTCGGCAAGTTCTTAGTGGCGTAGAGTAAGTAATTTGGTCCAGCCTGGGACTGAACGATGATGGTAGATAAGATTAGTTTATCTCAATATTAGTCTAGCCATGTATAAAAGTTTTTAATGCATTTTTTATTTTTATCTAAATACAAATATTATTTACTACTTAATCTAAGGATAGGGGGTTGTGAAGATACTCAGGGGAAATTTACCAGTGATATTGTGGGAGGCCTCCGAAACTCGACATAATTAAAAGTACAGGTGAACAGGGTGAAAGTATAATTTAAACTCAAGTCGAGCTAGTGCTGCCATCTCTTAAACAATTGGAAGACATTTCTTTTGCACTTTAGGTTATGGTTAAATGAGGTGGTCCTGTAATATTTAATTTAATAAAAATGAAAATCTGTATATTGGGGTCCTTAATGAACTTAATATATAAAATTGTGTGTACTGGAAAATGTGTTTATTGTAACTTTTTACCCCCTTATAACCACCACACCTATTCCCTTGAACCCTTCCATTTCAACAGACACACAAACGATCATTTTAGGATAGATGAAATGCTATTTGAGTTTTTTATAATTCGGAAATGCTCTACTTATGGAACGGACCGCAATTTTAGGGTCCATATTGCTAGAGTTCTTTTAACAAAATCATTTTCTACATATCTAGATAGAATAGTGCTTCATTAGAAAGACATTGCCTTTTTTTTTCAACTTTTTAAACGAGAGTTAAAATTCGTGAAAAGTTTCCACTTATGACGAATATTGACGAATTATTTGTTATTTAATATAAGTAGAAAATTAAGCTAAATATTCTAAATGGTTGTTTAATATTTTAAAAAAATTCTCAAATAAATACTTTACTTCTTGTTTTTTTTTAAGTTCTGCCTTAGGTTCATATAAATTATTTGGATCCATTTCCAGCGTAACTCTCATAAAAGACTGGATAATTTCCTATGGTTGAGAGCTGCGATTTCAAATACTTGTTGGGTATACTTGAGGCTGTGTTCCTAAAACGTCTACAACCCCCAACGCAAAGGTGGTTACACTTACTCAATTTTTTAGTACTGCTTCTTAGTACTCATTTGGGGAATACAATTATATACTAACTATGATAATGTGTCAGGGAATAGAGGATCGAATTTTTGAGTGAGTGCACCCACATTTTTGTGGAGGGGGTTGTGGATAAACCATTCAGAAAATGTCAATTTAAGTACATTGTACTGTGTTTTGAACCCAGATATTTACAATTTTGGCAACCTAGTATAATTATTATTAGAACCGCGTCCTACTACCCGTTCGGGTTGTACGCACTTACGCTAATGTGTAATGGTAGGGTGAGTGTGAGATGAAATGGAGGACCTACAGTTTAACGTGGGATCCGAACCACGGTGGAGGCCTGGCATTCCCCACATTCACAAGATGTCTTGTCAGAGGTGAAGGAGGGGTTTGGTAATCAGATAAATCTATGCTAGGACCGAGGATTGAACCCCGGCCGCCAGCACAGAAGTCTGACACCTTACCTCCTAGACCACCAGGTCACCGGCAACCTAGTAAGTCGCGATAGTTGTACCTTAGACAATGGAGCCACTGAGGAGGGTTTCTCTATATTCCACCATCCTCATCCCTAACACAAAAACGTAGTTAGAACATATTCACATAACCAGAACGGGTATTAAAGAAGTGGTGCTATATATATAAACTAATACAGTATAGATACACTATCTCCTATTTTATGTTGCCATCACAGAGCCACGCCTTCAGAATAGATCTGTAAAGCGGAATAAATGTCATGCCGTCGAAAGACTACCTTGAAGAAAAGGAAAGGAATTGGGTGGAGTTCCCCAATCAGACCCGCCACTGCTCCCGACAGTCTTGCTCCGGTCCCCCCGGCTTATTGTATTACTCCCGTTCAAGGATTGCGATGACAATTCTATTCCGTCCCTCTGGAGACGCCCTCAAACTGCCTGACCCCGCACTTATTGATCGCCGCAAACAAAAGGAGAAGTGAGGAGAGCGATGAAAGTACCATAAAAGAAAAAAGAAGAAGACATGGATGTGGATTGTATGCCAAAGCCTTGAAAGAAGGAGGATTTGGTGAATGGTAGTGAAACTGCTGAGGTATCGATATTAATTTTATATGGTTCCTTACATACTTGTTCCAGTTAGTAATATTTGACAAAAAAAAATTGATAAATGTAATCACACTCCACTAATCCTGAATTGTACCAAACTTACTCTTGCGTCATACATTATGGACCTCTCTAATCACTTACGCTAAAGTTTCCTAGACATTTTATTTGAAAGGATACCTTGCATCAGAAAATATACATGCTAGGACCATAGTAAAAATTATTGTACACTAGTATTATGAACATTCAATAGAGATGGTTAAATTATACAAGTATAAAAGTATAAAATAATCGTGAAATATTACCTATTCTGGCTGCACATTTGGCCAATTTATTTTATTCATATTTGAAAAAAAATTGCCAATCCCAATTACTGATGCAATTTAAAAGTGTGAAAAACAAAGATAGAACGTCCAAAAATGGCCTAACAGAGCCTGAGATAGCCAAGGCGAAGCCCAATAGCTTTAAGAGCTCAGATTGAAAAACGTTGAGTTTCGTCCTAGTGGAACAAAGTAAAGTAAGTTTTATACTTCTCATGGTAATCGGAGGATATCATCAAGACTTGAAGATGAGGAAGAAACTGGCTAAGAGACCTTGACCATGTCAAGTGCAAGTCTAAAACCTATTTTGTGGGATGGTAAGCGGGAGTGTGAAAGCTATTCCTGGCTTCATAACCGACCAAAGTATCCTTCAGCGTCTACTTTTGGTAATCTCCATTTTCTAGAGGACGAGAGAGATGTTTATGTTAATTATTTCAACACCCCTTCTAAGATAACGTATCAAAGCTTACTAAATGTTACATTTTCTTACTTTTTGTTACGAAGCCGGCAGTTATCTATGAAAAGATGTTAATTTTATCGATATTTGATCACTGTAAAAGCTATTGTACCATAATAAAAATGCTTATGTTGTTAAACAAACCGTTTCTGAAAAGAAAATTGAAAACAATAAAAAAAATATTGAAGATATCCGTTTGTTCCCATGGCTCCGCATTTCCACGCCAAATGAAAAGGGACAATTGCTGTAAGTGTTTCGTACGGAGCATTTCTTTGATTGTAGCTGAAACTTGGATCACGAGGGAAAAGGATAGGGGGATATTTGTAAAGTTTTGAAATGTGTTGGTGGAGTAGAATAGAGATTATACATTTGTAGAATAGGGTGAATCATGAACGAGTCAATGAAAGTTGAATCATTCCTCAGGTAAGTATGATGATATAGGTCAGGTGGGTGGGTCACTTTATGATAAGAAGAAATATTTATTTGAGTCATGTTATAGAAGGCTAAATGGAAAGGAAAATGTGAGGACGGTGTTACCATGAATGCATTTTATTGATGGCCTCAACAAGTAAAGGAGATATAGTTTTATGATCAAACAAAGGAGGCACCAGGTAAGACATTCTGGGGAATCGATTGGGATGAGGTAACTAAGCTGTCGAAATGCAACACACCCAATGGTAAGCCTATATACCTCAATACTACATTAACTACATTTTTATATAGCTAAGTGTAAATTTACACATACATTTATGTGGTTCTCAACAATTATCTGAGTCGGTAACGGAGGAAGCCATTTCGTTAGGCCCAGTCTACAAACGATAACAACCTTTTGTTGGAGGGGTACTCGTAAAGGAGACTCGGAACTTTTTGCTTGGTCAAAGACTTTTCCAAAATGATGTCGATTAGCGTAATTTCAAAACTTATGACTCGGTAATCAAAATCATTTTAAAGTACTGAAACACAAGATAAATAGATTCAAATTATGGTTTAGAAGGATATTAAATTATGAATTTTATTAAATAGACTAAAATATTATTTGCACTATATTTTATCCATGACCAAATAATTAATTAATTTATTTATTTGAATATATCAGTATAGCTAGATATTGGTTTCTGTTTAGCTCAACGCCAGATATTGCCACTACACTAGTGCTGCCCTTATCTTGCGTTTCTCTTTCCGAGATGCGATTTATACATTTCTGATATGCAACTAAGATTGTTTATGATATTGTAGACGAACAATATTGAGTCTTAAAAGTTATTGCAACATGTTGTAGACTAGGCCTTGGAGAGAAAGAAATATTTTGAAAACTTAAGTATAAACATATTTTAGTTATATGGCGTATTACATTTCAAATACATTTTTATTGAAGCTGCTTATTTATAATATTACTTTTGGCCCGATTCTATCTATGCGTTTTAATATTAAATTTGGCGCGTTTAGAGAAAGTACTAGGTTTTGTGTATTTTATAATGTTTGGATTGTTTCTAATCTCTATACTGCTATAATCAGTGGGATAAAATATTATTTAATCATATCTATTTTTATTTACTACGAAAATTCCCAGCACCTTTATCTCAGTGAGTAGTGTGTCCGCCCACTGAGCTAAGCCTTCTGGGTTCGTTTATCAGAATGGCAAAAAAAAAATCATATTTCGTGAATTTTGGTTATCCCTTTCACAATGATATACTAACTACTGGGGTTGGGTTATTACGTATGTTCTAGGCTTAAGTTGGTTTATAAGCCGTGTGATTATACAGGTTGGGGCCGAAAAAAGTATACGAATATTATCTTTTAAAAACCAAATCTTTAATTAAAATATTAAATATTCATTAGCTTAATAAAGGAAAACTACATAATACATTTAATTTTTGGAAGATAATGTCACTAAAGGGAGCTCCACCGAACGTCAGAAAAACCTCTGCACGTTGTCCATCAATTTCTTCAGCATAGATCGTCTATTGGATTCTGCCCCACCCTGTATAATCAATCGGTTCAGAAAGTGCACGTTAAATATCTCAAATAAATTATAGTAATAATAAAATAGATACATTTTTTGAATATAGGTAATAGACCAATAAATTATCCCCCAACTCATCAGATTTAAAAAAAATATAGTATATTGGTGTAGTTTTGTTAGGAGCTTGATCAATATTGGCTTACTACTATGGAGCTTAACTTTTAGTCATAATGAACGTACTCGTATCAGGGGTTGTGTGGTCTAAAGGAGAGCTCAACCTTCAATATATTGTATTGTCGGTGACGGAGAAGTGGGGTTATAAGTCCTGGTTGAGTTTACTTAAATGTTTTCTCACCTTAATTAGGTTCCACTCTCTGCGTTCCAATAGACTCATTTCCCTTGAATTAAACCTTAAATATTCTTAGCTCAGTAAAGTAATTGAAATGTGGATATCTCAAATAGTGAACACGCATGCACAGTGCAAATGAAACGCAAAGTTAAGTATTTAATGTATTTTTGTATATTTTTATTTATAAATTTGTCTGGAGTTACTTTTTACTTAATACTTTTATTTTAAAGTGCTTTTATTAAAATATATAACGATTATACAACCTTGTCTATGGATTAAAATGAATCGTATGTGAGGGGATAAAGTCCCCAAATTCCTCAGTGTGTTAGGAATCTTTTGTATGTAGTTAATATGAATAATACAATTTGTAATGCTTTATAAAGACGCGAATATTAAATTCATCCCCAAACAGACGATTTATGACTTTTTTGATTTGACTGATGGATAAATTTTATCCACGTATATTGACATAAATGTGTTGAATAATGTTAAAGACAAAAACTACACACACACATATATATATATATATATATATACACTGGTAGACCATTGGCATATATATATCGATGGTATATATATATAAATATATATATCTCGATGGTATACGAGTGGTGGAAAGAGAGTGGAAAAATACTGAGAAAATGCTTTGGTACACCTAACTGAGATTTGAACTCTGATCCCCATGCTACAAAAAAATCCAGTATATCGCATAAATGACTTCCTAGTAAAGCGGTTCCCAACATTTTAGAATAGCGTACCACCCAAAAATGTCCGTAATTGGGAGTGCCACCATGTTGCTGAATGATGAATTTGGGTAAATTATTAGGGTAAATTATTATTTGTGCCCAGATATATTATAACACAGACTTCATCAGCTGTGTCAGCTTGAATCAGTGTTACCAACACTCCAATAATTCTTTATGTCAGTTTTACTTTTGGCTAGACCTAGACTGAATATATATATTTAAGTTTAAATATTTTGCTATACATTTTAATGATGCCAGTTATGTTAACAACTAAATATATGTTATAATTTTATAAAAGGTATTCAAAATCTAAATTCACATTCTAGATCATTTAATCAATAAATTAAACATTCTCTCTACAATCCAGGATTTGACATTAAAAGGAAATACTAGAACTAGACAAAGGAAGCCAGTCTTTTTCTCCAAATTTTATTTAAGATGCTGCTGAAGGAACGAAAGTATTTTTACAGTTTTTATAGAATAAATATTTTTGGCCAAAATAAACCAAATATTTCTCCAGTAGCAACATAAGAGTTAAGTTTTCTACACATGCTAATATCAACAGATCTTGAATATCTGTCAAGAGTGACCTGGAAATTGTCAAAACGCCATGATACCATTGATATAGCCTGGTTTTGGTTGGAAGAACAGTAGAGAAAATTCGAACATATTCATTTGCGGCCAACATTGATAACATTTTACAATATTATTTGTGATATTCTATGGGTATTGATAATATCCATTAAAAATGACAACTGAAGATGGTATGACTTGATGTTTGAATATATTAAAGGGTTTTTTGTAACTTTAGTAACTAACTTCTACTGTTCTTCCTACCAAAATCATACGATAGCTATTCAAGATCTTTTGATATCAGCATGTGCAGAAAACTAAACTCTATGTTGCTACTGTAGAAATATTTGATTTATATTGGCCAAAAAATTTCAATTCTATAAATACTGTAAAATTACTCACGCCCCCTTTAGGAGATCAGTAATTATATATTTAATAATAAATTACTTATAGGCTTAGGCATAGAATGGCCAGGGTACTGGGGGGGAGTGTTTAGGGATACTACACATTCCCCGCCACAATTTAAAGAAGTTCATGAGTCATTCAGTTGATAATTTTTGCATATCGAGCGTCTATTAAAAAGTCAGCTATAAAAGAGTTGCTTTATATATTAAAACATTTGACTTTTTTGTACAATATATAGTTTTATAATCTTTTAACAATATGTAGTTATTCAGAAGTGGTGGGCTAGAAGTCAATAAAAAAAAATCCTTTCAGTCGGATAGCCGATATACCCAATTACGCTCGAACTGGAAATATAATTAAAATAAGCTTTTATGATTTATTATTTTTAGCATAGAAGATCTAGGATAGATGAAATAGATTTTAATTTAATTCGCATTTATTATCAATGTTGATAAATTGTTTCAATGATCTTTCACGAGTTCAAATTGTTCTAGCGAAAGCTATAAAATAACAAACTACGATACAAATCAGATTTCAAATTAAAATTTATATATATATATATATATATAACTAGAACTGTATAAATCTAAATAAAATATATAAAAATATATATATAATTTCCACATAAACTTGCTCTGTGACCCACATCAGCGGCTGCATGGTCGAGGGCATCACTATAGCAATAATAACAATAATAATATTTAGCACCGCGTCTTACTAACCGTTCGAGTTATACGCTTTAAATACTAATTACGCTAATGGAATAGGAATTGGGAAGGGTGAATTGGAGGAAGTGAACCCACATTTGCGTGGAGGGAGAGTGGAAAACCACCCCCCAGTTCACCCGCCCGAGATTCGAACCTCGATCTCCCCGTCCTCAGCAGTTGAGCTCAACACTACCAGCGCGTTAGCCAACTACGCCACCGAGGCGGGTCTTTAGCAATAGTCTGGAATAATGATGACGCGAGGATTCTGTTTCAAATCCTGGTAGTGTATATTGATTAATATTTATCCTTAATTTTTCTCACCCCCCTCTAGACATGAAATTTGGGTAAAAATTCTCCATCTCTTCCCTGACCTTGAAATATTCGTGTGATTAGTAAATGTAATTACAGTTCGAACGGGTACCAAGTCATGGTACTAGAAATTAAAAAAAAAAATGAATGAAATTATCCTGTGACCCTACAGTATTCACTTTGGTCCCGTATAGCCTCATTATGTCAACGGGTTTATAAATTCTAACTTTACTTTATTGGTTTTTTTTTCCGTGAGAGTTGAATTTGTATCTAAAAATAAATATAATAAATTAATTGCAAAAACTCTTTGGTTACAAATAAATAAAGTGCTGATAGTTCTATAGAACAGAGAGGAATAAGTTTTAAGTTGTTAACGTTGTGTGGTAGTATAAAATATAAGTTTACATAAAGTTGAAAAGCAAAGATTTTACAACTTTTGAAGAATAAATCTTTAACTGGAAAGTAAAGTGAGGGTGCATTCTAGAGAACTTTAAAGTTCCAAATAAATAATTTCAAATAAATGAAAGATACGGGGGGAAACGAGGGAAAGTCCAATTTTAGTTCATATGGAGTTAGTGCTGCCATCTGTTAGACAATCATGGGAACTTTCTATTGCACTTCAGTTTATGGTTAAAAGAGGTTTATGTCATGTTTAGATTATTATTAAAATGATTTACTGTTTTTCTAATGGGGATAGAAATATGAAAAAATATTTCCATGGATAATGTGTGCTAATGTGACTTTCTACCTTTCTATACTGGAACTATCAAATATTAATGTGATTGTTTATATGTTATTTCACTCACATTATTGCATTCAGGACCTTGATTTCTAGTTATAACTAAATTTTATATTATCTTAATACACAGTTAAATAGAGCTCGTTGGTCAAATTTTAGATGGCGGAATTCTAAATAATCGATTTTAAAGTTCAAGTAAAAGATCAAACACTAACTAAAATATATTATTGTTCATCCTTACTTACCTACTTACTTACTTTTAAAGTTAAACATTCAAAATTTCACTGCCATTAAAATATAACGTCACCTATTCCTGTCTAGAGATAGTTATATCCAGTCCACCTCATAACCCTACGTATCTTGAGCTAGTTTTATCCAGTCCACCTCATAACCCATATGTATCATGAGCTAGTTTTATCCAGTCCACCTCATAACCCATATGTATCATGAGCTAGTTTTATCCAGTCCACTTCAATATAATCCATACATATATTGAGCTAGTTCTATCCAGTCCACCTCATTATAATCCATACCTATCTTGAGCTAGTAATATCCAGTCGCCTTTATTATAACCCTACGTATCTTGAGCTAGTTCTATCCAGTCCACTTCATTAAAATCCATACCTATCTTGAGCTAGTTCTATCCAGTCCCCCTCATTATAATCCATACATATATTGAGCCAGTTATATCCAGTCCACCTCAATATAACCCATACCTATCTTGAGCTAGTTCTATCCAGTCCACTTCATTATAATCCATACATATATTGACCCAGTTATATCCAGTCCACCTCATTATAATCCATACCTATCTTGAGCTAGTTCTATCCAGTCCACCTCATTACAACCCTTCTATCTAAGGTAAACTCCTATGTTATACTTTCATATATGTGTCTAGGACTTTAAAACGGTCTCTTTTCATTGTATTTGCCAGTCAATAAAGTGTATGTGGTTCTAAATTTTTCCAATAGTGATGCATCTCTTAATAATAGGAAAAAAATATATATATTATTTATTAATATTATTAGCACCGCGTCTTACTACCCGTTCGGGTTATACGCACTTACGCTAATGTGTAAATGGTAGGGTGATTGTGAGATGAAATGGAGGACCTACAGTTTAACGTGGAATCCGAACCACGGTGGAGACCTGGCATTCCTTATATATATTAAAAGTTAGGTGTAGACTATAAATTAATGTGTAGGCTAAAAATAGTCCCAACCACAACTTTAATCATATTTTCCATTACATTTTTAATATAACCAAATAACTAAACAAAGTAAATAACTCGCACGAAAATCATAATTGTTTATAATTTTGGGGGTGAATTAAATGATCACTTTTTAAATAATAAGAAAGATTATTTAGTAAGTTTTTGTGAAAATGTTTGGACAGTAAAAAATACACAGCAATAGATTTTATTTTTTGCAACGCATTTTACTAACCGATCGGTTTGTACGCTTAGGCCTATGTACCAATTACGAAATTGGGTTTAGGGATTAGCAGTGTTATATTTATAGGAAGTGTACCCACATTTGCATGGACGGAGAGTGGATATATATCTTGGAAAAACCACACTTTGTACACCCGAATGAGATTCGAAACTTGATCTTCGGCAATTTAGTATTCTGCGAGAGTAGCGCTTTAGAGCATGTGGCCACCGAAGCTGGTTCCCTCGGAGAGTTAATCCAGAAAAGCATGCGCCTACTGTTCTGATACAATGGCTCAAACTTGTGAAAATGTGAATGATTTGTTGACAGATAATATTTAAACTCTTAAAATGATTGATCTATTTGCTAAACCTGACTGTTTGAATCCATGAGTTACTACACTAACAAAATTAATAGGTATTAAAATGAGGGAAAGCCCTGAGTTAATAATAATTAAAAAAAAAGTATTAAAAATACTAAAAACCAAACTATTCAAATGGGACTAAAAATAACAAATGAACCGGCTTCGTTGGCTGCATGTTCTAATATGCTACAATCGCCATAGACTAGAATGCCAATGACAGAGAGATCGAGGTTCAAATATCGGTTAGATATAATGAGGGTGGTTTTTCCAAAATAGTTTTAAACTCTTCTTTCACAAAATGAGGGCACACTTCCTTTAAATAAAATAAGCTTAATAATCACACAAGCACTTAGCATAATTAGTACATAAGCGTCTAACACGAATGGCGTGATTCTAAAAAATTTACTAATAGAAAGTCTAGTTAAACTGCTACTAAGCAACACTTTCGTTTTATTTGCAAGCCCATAAGTTTCAAGAGATGATGAGCGGGTCAATTTCAGGGGTTAATTACTGGTGGGCATAATCAAGTTAGCCATATTATCCAATAGTAATGATAATGAATATTTTTGGTTTAGTTTCTGATTCAACACCCTACCCATTAATGAAATTATGTTTTCCACGCATGTACGTTCATTAAACCACTTTCTTTTTTGTACATGTTTGTGATTTGTAAATTAAGTTTCTCATCCACTTGATATTAAAATTGATTATTTACTAACTAACTTAGCTTATAACAGCAAATCTTAACAGTAAACATTTAAATAAAAGGATTGGAATATTTAAATGCTAGTAAACTAATTTTAAAATACAATACAAATTAGTAAAAAGTTACACAGTTTATAAAATAAATCACGTAATAATATTTTGGAGAGGGGGGGGGAAGGGGTAATCGAGACTCATATTTTGGATGGGTGCAATGACAGGGGTGGTGAGGAAAGGGGGGCTCCAAGGCCCCAATAGTATTATATATAATCATCCACGCTAACGTGGAAACAATTTATAACTCTCTACTCGCTTTATTAAAGCCTTTAAAAATAATTTGGCCAAACTGTGTAAATTAAACAAGACTAATCAATACTCTGGGAAGGAGCTTATCGCTTTCAAACACGTATTTAATATATATGGCAATTTTTCTATATATATATTGTATATACATATACTATATAAATTATATATTATATATTATATATAACATAAATATATAATATAAATTATATATTGTATATATATAAAATAATATAATATAAATATATATATAATATAAATATATTATATGTATATAAAAATATATTATATATATAAAAATTCTTTGTAGAAAATCGATTAAACTGGTTCAATTTGCAACGTTTGGCACCATTATCATTCACGGCTTTAACTAAAGGAGTATGAGGTCAGTTCTTTGAAATTGTTTCCACGTTAGCGTAGATAAATCGTATAGAATACTATTGGGATTTGGAGCCCTCCCTTCTTTACCATCTCTTCCAATATAACCAGCCAAAATTTGAAGCTTTGCTACCCCTTATATCAAGGAAAAAAATTAATACTACACGATTTATTTCATAATAATTGCAATTTTTTTAAATAACTATTGTATTTTTAAATTATTTATATCCCCAAAATGTATATATATATACATTGGGGATATATACATATATATATATAAATCGATATATATTATTTATATATTCCCAAGATTAATTGCTTATTCAGAATAAACGCCTATGTACTAATAACACTACTCTGGTAAGGATTATGAACGCATAATTAATAAGCTAACTTGAACGTGCGTAAGAGAAAATGGAAAATCATTTTGTAAAGTTTACCCGCAGTACGCTTAACCAGCAATCGATCTTCAATTCCCCGTCACTGACAGTATAGTTTATAGCTAGAGTGATTCAGGAGGCCATTTGACCCTCGAAGTGGCTAAATTTATTTGTAAGTTCCATCGTTTTAAGATTAAAGCTCTATTGTGTAACAAAGGATAGTATATAACACCCTAAAATATACTAAAACTACGATCACGTATTTATATATCTAGTCATGTGATCAGAAGCTACCACTAATCCACGTGTTTAAATGTTAAACATCTACTTTCAACAATGATTTTCAAAATCTCTTCAAAAACTATTTAATTTACAATTTTAAGATTCAAGCTTATTACACTTAAGATCATCCCAACACTTTTCAGTCACAAAATTATTTGTATATCAACCTAAAATTTATTTTGTCATAAGTTTTTTTAGTAATACCAAGTTTAGTTCAATATTAAGAGAAAAAAATAATATACAAATATTTTAATATCTAACATTTTCATTAGCCAAGCTGCAATAAAACAAAATTTATATTTTCCAGTAAGCAAAATATTTACGTTAATACAAAGTGTACCTGATGTCATAAGAAAAAAAATGTATTTACTAAAAAAAAAATGTATTGAGCTGTTGATTAGCAAAAAAAAAAAATCTCAACGAATCTGAATCTATTCTGAGCTTTAGTAAAACCATCATTATTTTGCCAATTAAATAAGTTAACTTGCCAATTTTACACATAGTTATGGCTTATATTCAAGTTATATGTAACCGATGCCGGTGAACCAAAAATATATAAGCATTTTTCAAACTGTCATGTATGTATGTATGTATGTATATATATATATATATATATATATATATATATATATATATATATACTAGAATCCTATTATATTTTTACATAAAGTGTAGGTTTAGGGTTTGATAGAACGGACACCAAAAAGCGCAAGTGCTATTACAGATTAAATAGAAAAAAAAATGTTTGCGTAAAATTAATCAAACATATCTCCAGTCTAAACAGAATTAATTTTTCTACAAAAATTAATTTTCACAGCTATTGAATATCTGTATATGAATATTACTCGACCCGATGGTTGATAGGATCCATGAGTCCCACCGTCAGCTGTATGTCCTAGGCAGCGCTGAAGAGAGGTACTAGGGTAATAAGGATTGAGGTATATTTCCACTGCTTTCCTCCCTCCATTCCTCACAGGGACTGGCTGATATATTGAGTTTTATTACTAGAATCGTTCATACCTCTACCACTTTCATTATTTTCAGAGCCGTAAATAGGATTGAGACAAATCAATTAAAGTAATACCTTACTATATCTGACCAGATTTGGACCTAGGCTTTTAATATAGGTATATTATAATTTGATAACTTATTTTATTAGTTAAAGAAGTGTATAATCAAATTTGAAGTCCCCTTTGACAAATAGTTAAGAACTTTTATACTACCATGGGTAGAAAACTAAATCCCGTATATCTACTTAAGAAGTATATTTTATTTTTGTGGACATGAATTGTGTGTTATTTAAAACTCTACAAAACTAGTACCTTTAACTCATAACATCTCTCATACAACTTGAACCACACACGGCACTGGGTTTGGGTTTAATTAAAATTTCTCTTGTTAATATAACATTTTCCTTAAAGTATGCTGCACAATTTTACTGTCATTTTATAATCCCGCTATCAACCTAATGGGAGATTCGACAAATACTATACTAAATGGAAAGTGAGTCTATTTCATTCTCTCTCTTTCTCTCTCTCTAAAAACCTTAAAGCCTTAGGCTGTTACCATTTAAAGGTTAACAATAACCTCTTGTTCTTTTATTGAATATTCCCCCCCCCCCACCTCTTAATAATTGTTTGGAATATACAAATACACCAATTAAAATAATTGAGTAGGAATAAGGATATTTTTGACAGGAATTTACTCATTAGTGTGGAGGAAAATGAAGAGACCATGTAGGGGGAAAAAAAAGAACTCGCTGATTTGATTACCACATACCGAGATTTGATCCAAAACTTTCCTCTGACCGTAAATACATTCCAAAACTAGAGTGGACCATTATACAGATGCAAACACGATGTGGGTTAATTTTATGGTGTTTTTTTTGACGTGAATACGTTTATAAATTTGCTACCATACGGAGGCAATCCAAAAAACCTAATGATAACAAAATCGGGGGATACAGATTGGCGTTGTAGTTTCGAATCTATCGTCTACATCCAAAATTAAATTATACCACTGGATAGTTAAAGGATCAAAGAATGCATTACAATATGAGAGAACAGTGACGCATCGCGTGCGGTTGATGGGGAAGCGCCGCCATTTTGAGGTTATTTTGCTGCGTATCGAGATTTGAAATTAGTATAACTTTTGACTCGGAGAAGCTACGATGTTCATTTAAGTGTTAATCGTCAGCTTTCATCAAAATCTATCGTTTGTATATAAATATTAGTTTAAAATAGTGACAGTGAATATAATAAGGTGTTAGAATATCATAAATCCCGATGTATCTTGAATACCATTTGTGTGGTACTTTTCGTATCACAGACCTATAATTAATAAAGTTATATTGTAACACAATAATTATTTGTTTCCTTGCTTTTATCCTAAATACATAAATAAAAATATTTTATTAAAAAAATCCGTTACATTAACGTATTCACGTACAACACACGGCCGTGTCCATGACACAGCCACACCCCATTTTATTTTTTTATCATATGACGTTTAAGACCGGGAGGTGCATGATATCCAGGTTCAACCACCTGTGTGTAGACTATTATTATTATTTTGGTCGGCTGAACTGGGGGTGGTTCCTCCTAAATGGTTTTCCACTCTCACTCAACGCAAATGCGGGTTCACTTCCTCTAATTCAACCTTCCCAATTCCTAATCCATTAGCGTAATTAATACTTTAAAGTGTATAACCTGAACGGATAGTAAGACGTGGTGCTAAATAATAAATAAAATTATTATTATTATTATTATTATTATTATTATTAGCACTGCGTCTTACTAACCGTTCGGGTTATACGCACTTACGATAATGTTTAATGAATGATAGGGTGATTGTGAGAGGAAATGGAGGAGCTTAATTTTAACCAGGGATCCGAACCACGGTGGAGGCCTGTTATTACCCACATTCACAAGTTGTGATTAATACACGTCATGTCAAAGGTGAAGGAAGGGTTTGGTAATCAGATAAATCTGTGCTGTAGACTAATCGTCGCTCTGGTGGCACAGAGTATTTACCAGGGTACATTAATGGAGGTTATCTACTAGTACCCGCAATCAGATGATGCGATTAGTATTATTATGAAGTTTTGGTGAGAATGTGAGTCTAATCCTAAATAAAGCTTAATAAACCAACCCCTGGTGACCGTTGTGATAATTAATTTTATGAGGAATATATTCAATGTACCAGCCAGAAATAGAGCCAAGGATTCCAAGGATTGTATCTGGGTGTATTTAGAAGTACACCATGGGAATGGTTACTTTTATGGCTAAACTATGGCCTAACAGGTATAGGTTTGGTTCTGAGGTCTTTTCCACTATCAAAACCATGGACTTTATAGGATCTTGTTTTGTTAAATCTAATATTTTTTAAATAAAATTATATTACATTTCCTTTTAATTATCTGTCCTCTTCCTTTGTTTAGTTATACTTATAGTAGCCCTCAATAACTGCACTAGTTTTTCTTTTCCAAAATAAAGTACAAATATAATTTACGAGGCTGTTTACATTATTTTTAATTTTTCATTATCTAAAACGTAGAGAAAGTATAATGATCGTCAAACAAATCTAACTCAAGATTTTGATGACTACTGACGTTTCAAGAACCCCCTGATTCATAAAAAGTTGATTTAGGATTTCTGTCTGTTTGTATGTCTGTACCTCCAACTAGAACCTAAACTATTTTACCAATCGGTTAAAACTTTGTATCCAGTGTTTTCATAGGGTTGCCCCGAAGGTTTTTTGGAATTGAATATCTAACCCTAAAAATGAAGGTAGTTTACTGAAGGACAAAAAGAGAAAAAGTTGATTTTCTCAAAATCGGCTTAATCGATTTTGATTACATTTAACTTATTAACATTTATAAACATTCCAAACATGATGGCTTCTCTAATATTTCAGCAAAACGACTTTAAGGGCTCCGGTCTGATGCGTAAATTAACTTTTTTTTAATATCTCCTAAACTATTTGAGATATGTAATTAGTTATCGTTACAAATATGTAGGTCTCTTTATAACACAAATATTTTATAAGACGCATATTTTTAAAAATCCAACAATTTCTGAGATATTGGCCAATATATTAATACAGATTTGTGAGCTTTTGTTGTAAAGAGATAATATTTAAATTTTAACGCTATAATTCTCCAATGCCATAGAGTAATTAAATATAAGTAAGTTTTTAAAAAAGTTTATGTTGTTTTTCCTTAAACCTCTGAGGAGAAATATTTGTATAACAATGATCTATCTCCATTTTAGACTCAATAGACAATATCTACTTTTTTTAAGGGTCAAAATTTATAAATGAGGAATTTAATAGTAATGCGATGACATGAATATGTGCAACACATATTAAAATGTAAAAAATTTTAATCGGAAATTGAAATTTTAATACAAAATGTGTACTCTTGTGGACCCAACATTGATCTTTTTTTTATCGGTCCAAACATACAAATGAGGACTTAAGTTCTTTAAAAACATAATTATAAAATTTTAAACCAGAACTCAAGAAAGGTTTTACATAAATATTGTACTATTTTTACTTGGGTTTTCTAGTGTATATTAATTCGTTTTTCATAATATACTATAAGTTATGAGTAAAAAACATCCTTTTCCAGCAATAGAGCGAGAAAGTCCGTGCGGTGTTCCGTACCATTTATTTATCTTTAGTTTTAATACATACAATCCTATTTTAATTGGAGAAACCTTAGCTGATAGCTAAAAAAATAATCACCAGATATATTTTCATGAAATTACTCGCCCTATTTTACTGTTCTATCTTTTATAAATATTTTGCTATTTATCAACGAGCAGATTTAATTTCCTTCTATTCCAACTCGAATTATTCTTTTCACTTGAGACACATTACATCAGATTATCGATAGTCTCCAAATTTCTTCAGCTCTATGTCTGTAACCTATTTGTAACTCCTACTCCTTTATCTTTACTTCTTATCCACTGGACTACTGTCTCAATTCTACCTACACCATTCTATATTCCCGGTTTCCCACCTCGTTTTATTTTCATTCAAGTCCGTCTACGTTTTTATTATTCTGTATTGTGTCCTCTTACGCTGCCTCTAGGACGTGTAAGATCCTCTAAAGGAGGAGCAAGTGCTATTCGATGTCCTTGGGTTAAAATGGATGAGTAGAGGAGTGTGAGGGGTAAGGATATTTTTCTAAAAAAAAATAGGGCTACCTTAGCTCAAATATCTTTTATTATTTATTCAATGTGACATTTTTTTGTTTTCCAATGACAATCTAGTTCCATTCAAGTTTACCTTTCACCAAAAGTAACAATTGTTTGGATGGCAATTGATAAAGGAAAGATAAATGTATATATACATATATATATATATATAATTTTAAAATGAATATTAGACTATATTATATCATTATACAACTGCCATAGTTTAAAAATATATTTTATTCTACCGCTTTTGTGATGTAAGAGAAAAACCACGATGACATAGATTACCCCGAATGGTGTATTATAGTGTTTAATTAGATATTTAATAATCAGTTTGAGGTATGCTACTTCTTTGACATATTTTTCCAGTTTATCACACATAATTTTGATAATTATATAATCATATGCAACAGTCTTCAGCTAAAAATTTTATTACGTAAACACTGTTTAACTATTTTTAATAATTTAAAAATTCAAGATTAATTAGCATTTAACAATCCCTAAAGTTTTATTTTTAAATTGTAACATCTTATTCATCATGTTACAAACTTTCTTGATACCTTTTTATGAACAAAGACACTGGAGGCATCTTTTTTTAAATATATATAATTTATTAAAATATCTTGTAGATAAATAAATCTTAGTTTATTGGCAAAAATCAAAATATAAATATTCCTCGTGACTTGACTATATCACATCTAGCTTGATATCTAGTTTTATTTAAACCTATAAATAAAATTCGGTTACATCTTCATGGGCAGAAAAAACAATCTAATAAATTTTTTGAAGTTAAAGGTCAAAATCTTGATTTTTAATTTTCTCTATAGGCATTTTAAAGTAGGATATTCGATGTCGCGTGACGAGCTTGAAACTTCCCTTTAGATTTAAGCACCATCAACATAACTCACTATGTTTCAATTCAACCTGCTACAGCTTGGTAGACTTTAATTAATAACTATTGCTTGAAAGATTAACAAACTCAGGATTACCAGGGAAATAAATAAAAGAAAAATTTACAAAAGGTAAAAGAATTGCAAGCTGGCTTAGTTACTAATTATAGTACAACAAATATCCACGACAAGATTCAAAAACAAGAATAGAAAAGTAAGTCGTAAGACCAAGCTACCTCTTGGTGTAGGGGTCAGTTAACCTGGTTTTAAACCTAGAGAGGTTCAATTCCCCGCTGGTACCTTGGGTATTTTATCCGAAAGGAGAATTACCTCAAAGGTCAACAGAGTGTGGTTACAGTAGCCCCATGGCTTTTTCGTTGCTGACTGACAGCTCACAGCTGACAGCTAAAAGCTTTGAAAAGCTACCAGACAAAATTATGTATCCCTACGCCAAACAATATGATCTGCAAAAACATGTGTTTAGCAGCTGTCACTTCTTACAGTCAAGATTTAGGTAGAAACCTAAAGGTGCACCGTCAGAAGTCAGCTGTGAGCTGTCAGTCAGCACCAAAGAATCCATGGGGCTACTGTAGTTAGGCTAAAATATTTCTACTGGTTCCAAGCCTTCATAATCACCATCAGTCTTTTCTCATCTCATCGGGATATAGAAAGAGCCTCCAAGGGAAAGATGTACGATTAGGGCATTTGGGCGTCCACTATGCAACGGTGCATATGGACGGAGAAATCTGTCTTCAAACTGGGCTGTGAGTGATGTAGCCCAGACGGACAAAAAAAAAAGAGTGGTAAGAACAATACTCCATACGTCACAGAAACAGAAAGTGAAACTAAACGCACCCAACAACAGCTGAAGGTCGCAGAAATGCGTGTATTGAGAAATATCACTATTTAATCACTAGTAAGATAAATAAACGAGAATATAAGAGAATCTTTTGATTAACCTCATCACTGAACCGATACAGTAGCCCCATGGCTTCTTTGGTGCTGACTGACAGCTCACAGCTGATTTCTGACAGTCAACATTAAGGTATATACCTACATTTTGACTGTCGACAGTGACAGCTGCTAAACACATGTTTTTACAGATCATATGGTTTGGCGTAGGGATACATAATTTGGTCTGTTAACTTTTAAAAGCTTTCAACTGTGAGCTGTCAGTCTGCAGCAAAGAAGCCATGGGGCTACTGTAAACTCCCTAAGTAGGGAATCTAACCAACAGATTTACAGGATGAAAGAAGAAACAAATGTCAAAATAGTAAGAGAAGAAAGGCATCCTGGAAGGAAAGCTTTTGAAATGTATATGGGAGGACATCCTTTAGGCTACGGCCAGACGAGCTGTAAATACTGCCAAAAACAGCGGTCAAATAAAGCTGTTACAAATTGTGAGTGTCAGACGACAGATGAAGTACTTCTTCTTCACGTTGCACTAGTAACAAGAAAGTTTTGTGTGCAGCTGTGAAAATGAAATAAAGGTGATAAACCCTAATGCCAAATAGCGTTTTGCGTCTTACTTATCAGACGTCGGTGCCGTCTAAATAGAGAAGAAAAACGATGGATTCCTCCCATCATTAGTAACCAAGCAACCCATGGGTAGTTTGTTTTACTTCATGAAAAAGTGAAATTTAACTACTCTATAAAGTTTTTTTTAGTATTATCGAATGTCAATTTGTTTGAATACTACAAAATTAGTTTTTTCCCCCTCAAAACTGAACCTATCCCAAACATCTACTGCCAAAGCTTCCATTACGCTAGACCAACATTTCAACTTCAAATCAGAGTTTTTGTGCTCCCCAAACTTTACGTTATACAGACATGGATATTTCTGTATATCAAAAATGAGGGGACTGCTATCTACTGAATCAATCAATATTCATTTTGAAACAAAATAGTATATACAATGAAGAGAACACATGGGAAAGGAATATGACGCCGCTACACAACACTTCACGTGTGGTCCACTCTTTCGCTGTAAGCTATCGCCAGAATCATGGACCCAGGCCACAGAGAATTTCTTTGTCTGTGGCCCAGGCCTATTTGTCTGTGACATGACCTTAAAATGAGTTCCACTTTCTAACTAAGTATTAATTTACAGCGCAGTGTAACCAGCTCCATTTGAATCTATTGGGTGCATTTTCATGGTTTATTTTACTGCGGGATGTGGCATTATTTTACTGCGGGATGTGGCATTATTTTACAGCTCATCTGGCAGTTGCTTTGGAGCCCTTGGAATGGAACAGACAAGAATCCTATAAAGAAGGAAGAAGAAGCTTTAGAGATTCTTGAAAAATACACGATGATATTGTAATAAGGAAGCAATATTAAATTATCTTTATAGAATTCAATATGAAAATTTTCAAATATAATTAAGTATAAGTGAGAAAGATCTTTTAGTGAAATTACAAACTTTTACTACAGTAAGTCTATATATAGATTAATTAAAATAGAATAATTTATTGATTAATATACATAACATGATTTAAGATATCAGAACATTATTAAAATAAAACATTCAAAATATGAGTCAAGGTCACAACATGTAAACAAGTAAAAATATAACGAAAAAATATGTTTACTTGTTAACATGTTGTGAACTTGACTCACATTCTTAATGTGTTATTTTAATAGTGTTTTGATATATTAAATCATGTTATGTGTATTAATCAATAAATTATTCTATTTTAATTAATCTATATAAACATACTATAGTAAAATTCTTTTCACTTATACTTAATTTTACAAAATATTTTCATATTGAATTCTATAAAGATAATTTTGAGAGATTTTCTCAAACTCCAAGCCAACATACTCAAATAAGCACGCATGCGCTGTAGATCTATCGAGATTTGGACAGCTACGTTGACTTCAATAAAGAGATAGGAAATAACTGCTTAAATGTAAAGCGTGTTCATTGATGCGATTAGTTGTCTCATAGCACAGTATTGTTATTTGAAAACGTAATCCGTTATAATAAACTAAGAGGTCGATTTATCCCCAAGATAATAAATAACGTAGTAATAAGGTTGTCTTTATCTGGGGGAAGTTAATGTCAGTGGCTTTTTCTAGCAACTGACCACTTATATAGGCCCTAATGTACATCGTAATCATATAAATGTACTACGAATATATTAATTAAAAATTTATGTATAGTAATAAAAAAAATACTAAACGTGTAATTATTTATCTAATTGAGTATAAGACTATTTGTGGTTATTTAGGTTAATATTTAGTGCTCAACTTCCCTTTATGAATTACACCTGCCAAAAGGCAATTATAAAAATGGAGAAACTTTTCGCTTAATAAGCTCTAGAAGATGCACCAAGTTTTGCTTCATTTTTCTATTAAACACAAGAGGAGAAAATGGGTGATAAGAACTATGGTGACGATACCATTAAATTAATCATTTGACCTTTATTTTCAAACCAATCTGATTGCATATTTTTTCTTAAGTTAAAGCTTGCTTATATGAAATCTCTTAAATGGCAGAAAATATAAATATTACCAAACATGTTTATCAAATTCTAGAGTTGTCAATATTCAACGTGCTTTTTTAAATAACAATATTATTCTTTATAACATATCTATATTATTATTTCAAATATTTAGTTTCACTTAATTTATGGCACAAAGATCTCGAAAGTTCATTACTGCACTTACAAAATTACTCCACATATCCTTAGTTTGATCTTGTTATATCCAGTCCACCTCATTACACCCTAACCTTACCTTAAGCTAATTGTATTCAGTATCCCTAATTACACTAAACATTTTATACAGAAACATTAAAACAAATTTAATACCTATCTACATGACATATTTAAGTCACGAAAAAACTTTTTTATCTTTTGGAATACGTAAACAAGTTTAGTGGCTAAATTTGAAGGCATTTTTTTCCGTTTTAATGAATGTACAATATAATCATATGAGATAAGAAATAGCTTTGTTAACACTATATCTCAAACTGTATTTTATAAAATTGTGGTATGGCAATATATTTGTCATTTTAATTACTTCATTTATTGGACTACAGCCAACTAACTGTATTATTAAGCATTACGATTTTATGACGCTATTTTAATTAATTGAAAGGACATGATTTAAAGGCTAGGCCTGGTGTTGGATGGACACGGATAAATAGCATCAATTTACTCTCTAAAATATTTTTTTTAATTTTCTTAATAGTGAATACTGATATAAGTGAAGCTTTAAAGATTTCGTTTGACAAATACCCTTGATGCCCTTAGTAAATACAGGCACAAGGGCTTTATGCTTTTGTTGAAAATCATCGAAAAACACTTTCACTAATGTGTGAATTGTGGGGCCCTCAAACATATTCTACTATATAATTCCAGTAAGAGTGAGATAAAGGTTCTAAGTAATAAGCTTATGCTTACGTTCTATCGCTAATGGATTCTAACATCACTCATTTGTTACCTAGCTCGATAACATATACATTACTCTACAACGGGCTGCTATTATAACTATTTAAGTCTAGTAACGGTTCTTTATGTATTATAAAACAATGGAGAATAGCACATATGCTTGTAGCTTTCAGTGTATTAATAAAATAGAGTGGTTTTAGGGGGTATGTACTTTTTTTAGAGGCTTTTAACTTGATATTTTAAAGCATAAAATGTGAGTGTTGGTAAAATACTAAAATCAACTGGTTTATGAACCTAGATACAAACACATGAGCCATTATTAATATCACAGAGTAATAGAACAACTTATGGTTAAAAAAATATTATTAGTGGTCTTTTTGACTCTTAAACCTTTCACTGGATATATTTTTAAATGGTGTTATATTTATTTATGAGGAATGTAGGTGTGTTTTTTTAAATGATTTTTTCTTTATGGTTAATAGCCTTTTTATCCAGGTGAGTGTTGTTCATTATATTTTAATATTTACGATTTTACTTCTTTATATTATAAATAAAGATATTGCACTGCATTTAATTTATAAATTGTAATAAAATATAAAGATACAATACATAATTTTCCACCCAAAAAGTTTCATCGAAAGGGATTATTAAACCAATACTTTTATCGTGAAGGAGGATCAGGGTATAAAATAAATAATGCACCCAAATATGTGAATAAATATATAAGATAATCTTGCAATTATCCAAATCCAGTGCATCTGGATGAGATTTGAAAACGTTCGAATAAGATTAATTGCCATGCGAGTATAGAGCCTTATACGATGCCACCCACCGCCAGGGCAAATAAAAGGGGCTGAATTACAAAAGCTCAACATCTGATTATAATCTATTTTTCTTATCGCCATTTATTACGTACGACAGGCCGGGGCGTTCACTGGGGTCTAAAGTAACCTTAGAGAGTGGGCGCATTTAGCGACTAGCGGCCACCGAGGTCCCGAGTGACGCACACGTGGTCAGAGGTCAGTCGCTGTAGCCCGAGTCACCACATATGTAATTTTTTTTTTAATTACCTGCCTCGGTAGCGTAGTTGGCTAACGCGTTAGTCGTGTTGATCTGCTCGACTGCCGAGGACGGGGAGATCGAGGATCAAATCTCGGTCGGGTGAACTGGGTGTGGTTTTTCCTAAATGATTTTCCACTATCCCTCCACGCGAATGCGGTTTCACTTCCTCTAATTCAACCTTCCCAATTTATAATCCATTAGAGTAATAAGTACTTAAAGCGTATAACCCAAACGGGTAGTAAGACGCGGTGCTAAATATATTTATTATTTAGCACCGCGTCTTACTACCCGTTCGGGTTATACGGTCAAGTACTAATGACGCTTATGAATTAGGAATTGGGAAGGTTGAATTTAGAGGAAGTGGACCCGTATTTGCATGGAGGGAGAGTTGAAAACCATTTAGGAAATACCACCCCCAGTTGACCTGACTGAGATTCGAGCCTCGATCTCCCCATCCTCGGCAGTTGAGCTCAACACGACTAGCGCGTTAGCTAACTACGCCACCGAGGCGGGTCATATGTAAGATACTGGGTTAGTATGCGCACACTTGGCGTGGTGGCCAGTCGTTTGTTTTGTAATTAGTGTGATTGTGGCTACGGTGGCTCGTGGGGACCGTTTCGATACATAAGATTCTGGCCGCCGACACCAACGGTTCAGAATATTGGTTACCATAGCAACACTGGTGTGTTAGAGATGAGGATGTTTCAATTTAGAGGAAGTGTACATGCATTTCCTTGGAAAGAAAATGAGAAACCATTTAGAAAACAATACCATTCTTACCCGCCTCGGTGGCTTAGTTGGCTAACGCGCTTGTCGTGTCGAGCTCGACTGCTGAGGACGGGGAGATCGAGGTTCGAATCTCGGTCGGGTGAACTGGGGTGGTTCTTCTAAATAGTTTTCCACTCTCCCTCCACGCAAATTCGGGTTCACTTCCTCTAATTAAACCTTCCCAATTCCTAATCCATTAAAGTAATTAGTACTTAAATCGTATAACCCGAACGGGTAGTAAGACGTGCTGATAAATATTATTATTATTATTATTATTATAAATACAATTCTTCCTAACCAGGATACAAACCCCGATCTCCCCATTATTGGCGAGCCATTCTATTGCGAAAGTGACGTGTTCGAAAATGGAGAAACAAAGTGGGTTCCTGAATATTTAATGTTAATCACTATCTAATAATAGTTTGCTCAGATCCAGTTTTGTTTTCTTACAGCCCAGGGTTTTGTTATTTGATCTATAAACCATGTCCAGTATCATATTCGTGGGTTCCCATTGCACAATTACGTCATAGCTCTGTGATTAATTATATCCTTGTTGAATTAAAATCAATTATCACAAACGGAATACGCTACCCAATATCCCGCATGACGAGGCTTCTTCCTTAACAGGGGGGGGGGGGATT
>CABFVX010000003.1:736130-769844 GCA_902151425.1 Timema shepardi | reverse complement strand
GTTTGTGGAGGTAGAACGGGTGATTTTGTTATTTTATATTGTTTTTTTTTTTTTGAACCGTGCGCATAGAATAAAAAAAAAGAAGCTGCCAGAGTAAATTTCCCCCTTTAACCGCAATATCCCTTTTTATAAAACAATTTTTATTCAATTGTTTTTTCAAATAAATATTTTATAATCGAAGCGCACTTTTAAAAGAAAAACCAAAACAAACGAAAACCAAAATATATATT
This sequence comes from Timema shepardi, assembly GCA_902151425.1. Taxonomy (NCBI): domain Eukaryota; kingdom Metazoa; phylum Arthropoda; class Insecta; order Phasmatodea; family Timematidae; genus Timema; species Timema shepardi. Next base: position 769,614 of record CABFVX010000003.1, on the reverse strand, counting down.
ATTAATTGCTGACGTCATAAACATCCATTGAACTTTTTTTAAATAGTTGATTACACAATTTATTCACTAGATCTACAGCTATTTTAGCATTATTCTTGAAATAAGAATAAAATTTATAATTAAATATATGCCTACCTACTTAACCATATCATTATCAATAGGAACTTAAAATTGCATTTCAGCACTTACAAAAGTACGTAGACTATATAATGAGTTAGTTATATCCAGTCCATCTCATTAGACCCTTTTTTTTCTAGGTACAATCCAAGGTTATCCACCAATCATTCATCTACGTCTTAAAAATGGTCTCCTCCAATTGGTTCTGCCAGTAATTACCCCGAACAAGTCTGAGAATCTTCCATTCATACTGAATATTCAGCAAATCGTAATCTATGAAACTTTATTAACCAAACAATGCCTTGTAATGAGTATAGAGTATTTTACTCATCATTATGTAACCTTATCTACTTCCCACTATCCTCATAACGTTTTAGATAAATATCTTACTAAGCAACTTTGTTAAAATACCTTTTTTTTCGTCATGTAAGTCAAGAGACTACGATTCACACAAATGGAACAACCGGTAATATTATTGTTTTTTACATACTGATTTATATATTATTTCACAGCATGTGAGATATCCCCAACTTACTAACCAAGTATTAGCATGGATATACTAAGTGTATTCTATTCGTTAGTTTCCAATTTAATATCGTTTTTGTTGGTGACCTGGTGGTCTAGGAGTAAGGTGTCAGACTTCTATGCTGGCGGCCGGGGTTCAATTCTCGGTCCCGGCACAGATTTATCTGGTTACCAAACCCTTCCTTCACCTCTGACAAGACATCTTGTGCCTCCACCGTGGTTCGGATCCCACGTTAAACTGTAGGTCTTCCATTTCATCTCACAATCACCCTACCACTACACATTAGCGTAAGTGCGTATAGCCCGAACGGGTAGTAAGACGCGGTGCAAATAATAATAATATCGTTTTTCTAGTCAAAATTTTTCTCTATTATATAAACGCGTTTACCCTGCCAAATGATATGTAGCTCTAAGTAATCTCTAAGCTATCGTCCTTGATTTGTACTATGTATGATCATATTCTTATTTTTCAGCTTATACTTTTAAACCAATTTCCTTACAAGCCTCTAATAAATATCTCGCATTTCTTGCTACAGCTTCCTTATTATTACCTAGCAAAGTTAATCATCTGTGTATCCTGATTGTTTCACTGTACCATTTAATGTCACCCACTCAAATCTTTTACATAACCCTAATATCTAAAGCTAAGACTAGATTAAAACCAAATACAGAATTCACATCAATAAAATATTTAGAATTTATATATGTAATAAACAAACATGGCTTATGTGGCAAAAAATATTTGGGAAACTTTCTTATGCTTTAATTACTCATAGGTTTATTAGCCTAAAACTTAAATTTATGGGGATCAAAAAATATATTGGTAAAAACAATTATTTTTAAATCCATGCTAACCATCCGTATTTTAGCAATAATGCTGTTCTTATATAAATATAAAGCTAGGATATGGTATAAATTCACCCTTCAACACCCCGATGCAGAACGGTAAAATAATATATTAAAAAAACAACTTTAATTAAAACTTTAGTCACAGAAATAACAAATAACTAATTTCTTGTGCTTGTAAACATATTAATGACCCCCGAGTCACCTGTGGCGTACATAGCTACACATTACAAACCGATAATATAGACACGTCTATAACAGACAATTCCTTTAGATATTAGTGAAGACAGAACCTGAAATAAAGATAAGAACCCTAAATAGCTATGTGGCAACTATTTATATCAAAGATCCTGGGTTTGATTCCAGTGTCCGGCTGTAATTTTTTAAATCTTACCCCCCCCCCTACCCCCCATTTCAATAAGACTGGGAATTAGCAAATTTTTTAGTACCACAGTTACTAACCGTTCGGGTTTTAGCTTGTGTACTAATTACTCTAAAATTTAAGGATTAGGAAGGTTATATTCAGAGGAAGTGTCCCCACATGTACGCGGAGAGAGAGCGAGAGATAGATAGAGAGAGAGAGTAGAGAGAGAGTAGAGAGAGAGTAGAGAGAGAGAGATAGAGAGATAGATAGAGAGAGAGAGATAGAGAGAGAGAGATAGAGAGAGAGAGAGTAGAGAGAGAGAGAGAGATAGAGAAAGAGATAGAGAAAGAGAGATAGAGAAAGAGAGATAGAGAGAGAGAGAGAGATAGAGATAGAGATAGAGATAGAGATAGAGAGAGAGATAGAGAGAGAGAGAGAGATAGAGAGATATAGAGAGATATAGAGAGATAGAGAGATATAGAGAGATATAGAGAGATAGAGATAGAGAGAGAGATAGAGAGAGAGAGATAGAGAGAGAGAGATAGAGATAGAGAGATAGAGAGATAGAGAGAGATAGAGAGAGAGATAGAGAGAGATAGAGAGAGAGAGAGAGAGAGATAGAGATAGAGATAGAGAGAGAGAGATAGAGAGATATAGAGAGATAGAGATAGAGAGAGAGAGAGAGATAGAGAGAGATAGAGATAGAGATAGAGATAGAGATAGAGATAGAGAGAGAGAGAGTAGAGAGAGAGTAGAGAGAGAGTAGAGAGAGGGGTAAACGAGTTTGGAAAACCCACCTTCAGTACACACGACTGACATTTGAACCTAGATATTCCCATAGCCGACAATCTAGCCTACTTAAAGAATAGCGCGTTAGACCACACAGCCATTGAAGGGGGTAAACTTTAAATTGATATTGTGAAAGGATAGGAATGATGAAGTTTAAATTTAATAGAAAGCTTATCCGAATTTATTAGCGTAAGAGTTCTCAAAACAATTAAGAAAAAAATAGCCAGTATTCACACCACGACCTCTCCATCTCCAATATAGTCTTTTGCAAGAGTAACAGCTTAAACAATTTGACCACCAATGCACGATTTTTAATAAAGCTTCCGTAGTTCTAAAATAAAAGGAAGCGGTAAAGTAATAAATCAGAAGTGCTTGCTTCTATGTGGTTAAGGATATAAAATTATCTTCGAAACTGTAAAGGAAGTAATTAAGGGGTAAAATTGTCTTATATATCTTGTAATACGCAATTTCGATGCTTCCGCTCAACACGTTCCATCGCAACGGGGTTTATAAGAAAATTGTATTTCTCCAAATATTTGAGAGTCTTGAAAGCTGTTTATGAAATTAAATTTAAATATGAGAATTATATAAGAAATATTTGTTCTTAGACTTACTTTATATTAGTAACAGATTTTCTTAAATTAAAAATATGTAAAAATTTGTTAAGGACAAATCAACTTGCTATGACACCAAATATCGAAAATAATAATAATTTTTGAAAAATATCTTAAGTTGTTTAATAAGGAAATTTTAAGCATATTTATAAATAAGATTCAATTTTTTGTGAGACTAATTGTATAAATTGTATTAAATTGACGTGAAAGATATAAATATGAAATATAATATAAAGCATACGCACAATATTTGAATGATATTTGAAAGAGATTGATAATGTTAATTACAAGGTATAATAAATTATAATTAGGAATATCTTGGAGCTATAACGAACATCTAGAAAAAATAGTGAAACATTAAAATTGTAGACGTTTGAGTCAAATTACACCTAAAACTATGTTAAAAATCATAAAATTTAATACGATTTGTACAAACTAAATTTACTAAAAAATGAATTGTATTTTTAAATAATAATTACAAAAGCTCTATTATCTTGAATCCATTCTAAAATATTATAAAATATGGAACAAATAAGTATATTCTACTATACTCAATTTTGAGTTGATATCATGAATAGGTTAACCTGGACTGTCTTGGAGTAAAGTGATCACCTCAGTAACGGATGTTTTTAGGTTCAAACCCAACCGAGATCAATGTATTTTTCTTGAGCGATTAAAATCTGTAACACAACTTCCGAAGGGATTCTTAGTACGTCGTTTTATGGCCCAAGAGAAATACGTTGATCCGATGTGGGTTTGAAACCATAATTATCCGGTGCTGAGGTGAGCAAATTACCACAAGATCAGAGTTTTACCTCTTTTTAGTATGGGTTAAAACTAAGGTGCGATTCCCCCTGCACGTCTCGCGTCCGCAACCAGCGACTGACTGGTTTCTATGGTTTGATGTGTGGCCAGGTCCTTTGAGGCATCTGCGAGCAGCGACTGGACTGGTTTCTATGGTTTGTTGTGTGTCCAGGTCTTTTGAGGCTTCTGCGACCAGTTACTGGACTGGTTTCTATGGTTTGTTGTGTGTCCAGTTTCTTTGAGACATCGGCGACCAGTGACTGGACTGGTTTCTATGGTTTGTTGTGTGTCCAGTTTCTTTGAGACATCTGCGACCAGTGAATGGACTATTTTCTATGGTTGGTTGTGTGGTCAGTTCCTCCACGGCGTCTTCGACCAGAATGGTTTCTCTGGTTTGTTGTGTGTCCAGTTTCTTCGAGGTGACTGCGACCAGTGACTGGACTGGTTTCCATTGTTTTTTTTTGTTGAAATTTCCTTCGAGGTGACTGCGAATGGCGACCGGGTGCGCGTCTAGCGTCTCTCCGCTGCGTCTGCGTCAACACTACTAAACGAGCGGTGTGGGCTCAAATGCACCCCCATGTAACATGCAAGCATATGTTTTAGTAAAGTTATATTTAGTTATGTTATAATTTCTTGCTGACACAGGAAATAAATATAAGTTGTTTACAACAAATAATTGAAAAAAAAAACGTGATTCAAAGGAACCACGCTATTCGAGGAAATTTTAGATCATGGTCGGTCTACGCTTACAGTGATAAAAATAACATATATTATTATTATATTTATTTATATGGTGAAATTAAGGTATAAGCATTTCCTTAAATTTAACCAAGTCTTAAATTAACAATACACTGTATTAATCAATTATAATTAAATTAAACAGAGGAGACAAATATTTGAAGAAAACATTATTAAGGTGGTGGTTACAATGTAGAGACATTTTTACATTAAGAGAGTGGAGGTTCACAGTCCATGTCGCAATTTTATATTTGATTGGGATGGTTTTGAAAATGGTCAAAATTTTATCCCTGGAAGAGGTATAAAAATTTAATTGTAGGGGTGGAAAAGCACCCATCAAGTTTGACATATTTTTGTCAGTGTACCGGGACCAACGTGTGAAGGACAACACATGGAAAGAAATATCAGGAATAGTGGGTCGATCAGGTTAGTAATTTTTTTTATCAATACTATTCCAAAGTAATACATAACAATTTAAACACAATTGAAAAAAAAATCATGATAAATGAGAAAAGATTTCTATTACAAATATAGTTACCCACGACTGGCGATCAATAGACGCTTCTAGGGAAACATTGTATCCTGCGTCTGCGTCTTACCACCACACGTCTCTGGTCGCAGACGCGAGACGCGCCGAGGGAATCCTACATTAATAATTTGTTGACAACTTAAAAAATTCTCATCGGTTCTTAAAATTTAAATTTTCATAAAATTGTAACAAATGTATTCTTAATATTTCATTTGTCAAATTGATTTCTCAGTGACACACAAATTTTCAATTATTCATACTTAAAACAATATAAATTAATGATAAAAAACATTTTTAACCAATAAATAAAACATATGACTCTCAACTTATATTTATCTACTCCTTACTCAATTTTTAAGCTATATAATCTTTTTCTAAAATTTTTATTTATTTGTTTATTTTTTAAACAAATTAATAACCAATAATAATAAGTAATAAACTATTAATAGAATTATATTTGTACGTCTTAATATTTTATTTCCTCGTCAACCTTAATTTAATTCGAATGTTTAAAGCTTTAAATATTACTTTAATAAGCCACTCTTTATGAGATGTCTACATATGCACCAGAGATCACACAGTTTGAGACGAGATTCATTAGATAGTCGCGCTGATAGGAAGAGCAATGTTCAAATATTAACATGTGTGAGAATATTATTATTATTACTATTATTATTATTATTATTATTAGCACCGCGTCTTACTACCCGTTCGGGTTATACGCACTTACGCTAATGTGTAATGGTAGGGTGATTGGAGGACCTACAGTTTAACTTGGAATCCGAACCACGGTGGAGGACTGGCATTCCCCACACTTACAAGATGCCTTGTCAGAGGTGAAGGAAGAGTTTGGTAATCAGATAAATCTGTGCCGGGACCGAGGATTGAACCCCGGACTCCCCAGTACAGAAGTATAAAACCTTACCTCTAGACCACCAGGTCACCTTGCAAGAATATTAACCCAGTGTACGATTTTCCACATTACGTTCCTTTATACTACGCACACTAATGTGTTCATCGTTTCAAAAATATAAGAGGACAGGCCTACTTACAGTACACCGTGGTAGCTCAAAAAGACGATTTATCAACTTTATTTTGATGACCCTATTTATATCCAAACGCAGTGTAGTATATGAATAAATATTTTAACAAAACCTATGGTTCTGTTAAAACAAATAAAGTATAATTTTATGCAACTTTAGTCAAATTTGAGATAATTAGCTTGTCAAGTTTTTCAGTTAAGTCATAGGCTGACCTGGCAGTCTAGGGGTAAGGTGTCAGACCTCCGTGCTGGCGGCCGGGGTTCAATCCCCGGTCCCAGCACAGATTTATCTGATTAAGAAACCCTTCCTTCACCTCGGACAAGACATCATGTTAATGTGGGGAATTCCAGGCCTCCACTAGGGTTCGGATTCCACGTTAAACTGTAGGTCCTCCATTTAATCTCACAATCACCCTACCATTACACACATGCGCAAGTGCGTACAACCCGAACGGGTAGTAAGACGCTTTGCTAATAATAATAATAATAATAATAATTGAAGATACGCATGAAGATACCGGCTGGATGTCACTTATCGGGTACTTTAGAGATACATCATAGGTTGAAAAAACGACATGCATTTTCCATATTACTTTATAATCTAGCCGTAGTGTGTTATATCAGGGTAATGAAGAAAGTAGGGTAGGATTGACATTAAACGTTACATTGCAGCTTTTATGATATTCATATGAAAATGCAAGAAATACTTACATTTTATGAAAAGATAGGCAAGGAAATAGGTTTATATGCGGCCACTGAAAAGGTTACGTATATGATAAAAAAAAAATCACTATATGGGGTTGATAATTTAGAGATGACCACAAACAAAATATTTTACAAGGTTAGTATCCTTAACCTCTGACAAGACCTCTTGTGAATGTGAGGAGTGCCAGGTCTCCACCGTGGTTCGGATTCCACGTTAAACTGTAGGTCCTTCATTTCATCTCACATTCACCCTACCATTTGCACATTAGCGTAAGTGCGTATAACCCGAACGGGTAGTAAGACGCGGTGCTACTAATAATAATAATAATAATAATAATAAAAGGTTAGTAATAATAGTGACCATGAGATCTAGGGGTAAGGTTTATGACTTCTGTGCTAAGGTTCCTGGGTTCAATCATCAGTCACAGCATAGATTTATCTGATTGGCAGACCCTTCCTTCACCTCTGACAATACGTGTATTTATCACAACTTGTAAATTTGAGGAATGCCAGGCCTCCAACGTAATTCGGATCCCACCTTAAACTGTAGGTCCTCCATTTTCTTCTCACAATCACCCTACCATTACACATTAGCGTAAGTGCGTATAAACGGTAAAATGCAGTACTAAAAATAATAATAATAATAATAGAAGGCTAATGAGCTAAAATATTAATGAATCATTTTATCTCTTAATAAATATATTATATTCGAAATTATTAGAAGAATACAGTCGGTAAACGTTTGTTTTTAATCTTTTAGTAAATTTTCTTTTCGCCTGCTGTCCAGGAATGTAAAATTAAGAATATGATAAACAATACCTACACCTTTTGTTCTTTATTTGTGTGAAAGGTGGTCACTTACCTTGCATGATGAAAACAAATCAATAGTGTTTGAAAATCAGCTGCTTAGGAATATATTTGTTCCAAAATAGGTATGAAACTACTCGGGATTGACAAAGGTTTCATAGAGATGAGTTACGTAACCTATACCTATCACAAAATATTATAAGAATAATTGAGTCTCGTATATTACGGTGGGCTGGATATGAAACGCGAATGGGAGAATCTCTAATGGTGTAATGAGTACTTATTGGAAAATAACTGGAAGAGACCTTCGGGAATATTTAGACGCAGATGGGAAGATAACATTAGAATGGAATTAAAGAGATAGTGTGTAATGAGATGGACTTGATAAAACTAGCTCATGATAGGGAAAGGATGTAATTAGATGGACTGGATATAACGAGCTCATGATAGGGATAGGGAGTAAAGAGATAAACTGGATAGAACCAGCTCATGATAGGGATAGGATGTAATGAGATGGACTGGATATAACCAGCTCATGATAGGGATAGGGAGTAAAGAGATAAACTGGATAGAACCAGCTCATGATAGGGATAGGATGTAATGAGATGGACTGGATATAACCAACTCATTATAAGGATAGGATTTAATGAGATGGAGTGGATATAACCAGCTCATGATAGGTATGGGATGTAATGAGATGGACTGGATAGAACTAGCTCACGATAGGGATTAGGTGTAATGAGATGGACTCGATAGAACTAGCTCATGATAGGGATAGTTTTCGTATTTTTGAATGTGTGGTAATTAACTTTCAATATCTTAATGCCATATAGTAAGAATTATAAAGCTATATAACCCAGACTGAATTAATTTAAAAGTTGAATTAAGATATTAAACAACATTATTAATCATATCAGCCCTTAACTGGTTGATTTGATTTTCCGAAGGAGGTTGTCATTTGAATTTCGGATTTGTGTAGTAAACTGTTATTTTTTTTATAATTTGAATGTTTATCACTGTATTCCCAATTTAACATGTTCACTAGCCCCCATATCTCCCCACCCCCCACACACAAATAATGGTACTACACTTTTAAATTCTATAAATTCCTTATCGTTAGCCGATAAGTCATAATTGTGACCATAAGATCATTCCTGATAGAATTTAGGCACGAAATAAGAGAAAGTTATATATGGCACCATTACTGGTAATGTTAATATCCTTTCATTTTATAATGAGTCTTGTAGTGGACTAAGTTTATTACTTTTTCTGGTTTACTGACTGAGAATAACCTCAGGGTTCAAATTCCTTACCAGTGCACAGAAGGGATTGTTGTGTGTAAGTGGGGGGGGGAGAGGGGGGGGGGGAGTTTCCTAGATGGTGTACACTTAGCCTCCTCCACGCATTGTTTGGTAAATTCCCTCCGAGTAATATTTTAATAACCAGCGATCCTTTTGAAAGCTCATCATTTGAGTTTGATTTTTTTTTATATTAATTTAATTTTTGTTTGTAAACCATATCAAGGGAACAGAATAAAAAATGGTGATATTCTAATTTCAACTCGATTATAGCTAGTGCTGCAATCTGTTATAAAATTATGAGATATTTCTAATACACTAGATAGAGATTATTGTTAAAAAGAAGTAACCGTCAATTTTATTTTTCTTCAAAAAAATGTATTTTCTTTGAACTTAATATAAAATTTGTTTCCTGAAAAATGTATTTGATGGGACTTCCTCCCCTATCCCCTTGTACTCGTCCTTTGTAGTCTTTAGATTGATTAATTTCTGTTCTCAAAATAAAAGTGTTTTTATAAACTTTCTAACATTTTCAGTTTCATACAAACAACTTCAACATATTTAAAGCAATTATTGATTTTAAGAAAAATACTCAATAGCTATGATGGTATATTGAATAGAGAAATAAAAATATTATGAAAGATACCTTAAAACCTAAAAAGACTACATGTTTTTAACCAAGAAATAAACATTTAAAAAAAATATATTTCAAAGAGAGATTTAACAAATTTTATATAAAAAATTTGTTTAAAATAGATGGATACAATGAAGCAATTCCTTTTTAATGTTGGATGGATTATTTATAGCTATCTATTGATAATAGAATCTGAGCACGGAATTTATTATTAATAATTATACCTTTATTCCTTTAATTTTATAAAAATATTTATATATGATAACGTTCAGGCTCTCTTGTGATTTACAACACAACACTTCCTGAACGCGAACTGCTAACAGTTCATAAGGTGTACTCGTATAATCGACAAACACAGGTCCAACTCGTCGTAAACCTAACGTCCCAAGTCTGTCAAAACTTAACGGGGTGATTGAGTTACACCCTCCTGCCCCCCCATCTTTCGGGACGCTCGGCCAACTTTCGGAACGAAGGAGAGGGTGAGGGGTTTGAGTCGGTAGATGGATGGGAAAGGACTAAGGAAAAGGAGAACCAAGTTAAGCAATGGCTTCGAGAGACTTCTAACAAGATTTGTCTGTCCCATATAATCCGTTTAGACAATGCAAGTTGATGGCAAACTGTCCCACTCAACAATGACGTATCTGATGGGAATCCGAGGATCGAGAGAGATAAAAAATGAAGGCTTGACACAATTTTATAAATCTTAGAAAGGGCACGATGGAAAATCCAATTTTTAAATTTAAAAAGGGTAAAATAACCTGAGGTTTAGTTTTAAAATGCTTGATGGACAACATTATTGGCATCATGGATTAAAATGAAGATCAATTAGTATCTGGTTTGCTGCTCACAGGAATGTTTTTGTCCTAATTATAGCTAATTATACTAAGGGTATTTTTTTCCAAATGGTGTCTCATTTTATCACCATGAGATGTGGGTAGATTTTAGCTCAATATTATCTTATTCATTCTTGCCCCATTAGCGTAGCTAAATACGGATAACCCGGATAGGTAGTTAGAAATAGCAGAAACAAATATATTCATATATTTCAGTCCAATACCTTAAAACGCTCCAATAAAGAGAATAAATGAAATATTACACGTTGTTACAGAAACATTGATAAAAGTCATATCTTTCTACCAAAGAGATTTAAAATCAATTTCACTTCTTAGAGAGCTACATAAACGTATATATTTTGGCTTATATCTTATAAAATATTGTTTTTTATATAAAAAATAGCCTATATATACAGTAGCCCCATGGCTTCTTTGGTGCTGACTGACAGCTCACAGCTGACTTCTGACAGTCAACATTTAGGTATATACCTAGATTTTGACTGTCAGAAGGGACAGCTGCTAAACACATGTTTTTGGAGTTCATTTGGTTTGGCGTAGGGATACATAATTTGGTCTGGTAACTTTTTAAAGCCGTCAGATGTCAGCTGTGAGCTGTCAGTCAGCACCAAAGAAGCCATGGGGCTACTGTACAAAATAATTATTAATATGTTCAATAGTAGTACAACTTAATGATGATATGCTATTTCGTATCTCTAATATTGGTTGAAATTAGATCACAGTTGGATATTGCCGCTTTTTTAAAGTACTCTGAGTAATTTTCATGAGAACGAGAATTGCCAATTTGTTTATATTGTCAAACATTGCATGGATACAAAATTTAATTAAATTTGTAATAATGTTTTTTCAATAAATTTTATACTTTCTTTATTTTTTTCCTTCAGTAAACACTCCTTAATTTAAGGGTTTGGTAGAAAGATTCCTCAATTGAATCTTATTTTATACTAGTTAAAATGTTTTATCTCAATCGGTAAAAGGTTTTCGATTCTAGGTCAAGTCTCAGACAGACAGAGGACTGTATTGCGAGAACAATTTTTTAGTATTAATTTCATCTATAAACGATGACATTTAAAAAAATGTCTAGTTCAATATTTTTTGACGATAGCACTAGTAATACATTTTACGAGTTGTTGAAGGAAAATTACAATTTCCTCGTATAGAGAACGGTAAGTGTGTGTTTGGTTATCAGCATCTTAAAAACTAAGCCATACAAGAAGGAGGAAGGAAGAATTTAGTATGGCGTTTCTACTTACTTCGAGTATATTATCTCTGACCATTAACTTACTTATTTACTCTCTGATATTAGGAACTCAAAAGATCATTGTGGTACTTAAATAAATTATATCCACAGCCCCCCCTCCCCCCCTTATTAAACCCTAACTCTTTCAGCTCCATTTTCATGTTATCCTTCAATCCGCGTACAGGTTTTCAAAATGGTCTCTTACCATTGGGTTTTCCATTAAGTAAAGTCCGTTCACCGTAGGAATTGTTTTCTGAAAGGCCTTTTTCCCTACCAGAAAGCTATTATATAGTAGGATATTGGTAGGAAAAAAGACCTTTCAGAGAGTAATTCCTACCGTGAATGGAGTATAGTACACTGAACACGTTATATGTCCCGACCACCGTAATCTACTAGAATTTATAATCCTAACAATATCTTACCATTAGTACAGGGTATGGAATTCATCATTATTTAGCATCCTTAACTCCTCATTATATTTATCCCCCCCTTTTTCTTAAACAAATGTCTTCTTCCTAAATACCTTGTTTTAGAACACACAAATATAATTTTAGTCATGTAAGGTAAGAAACCACGTTTAGACAACCTAGATAAAAATCGGAAATAAAAAACTATTGATTTGTATATTCTGAGTTTTACATTCCTTGACCTCTAACTAAATTTCCAAATAACCTGATGGCTACAACAACTTTATTAAAAATTGTGATTTTAAAAAGCGATAAAGGTGACTTGAGTGATTTATTACCTTGGTACAACGACTTATATTTCACTCAGGGCGGTGAAAGGAAAGCATTACATCACTTTTCTTCTCGCGTGCATTTTATTGGGTATATATAAACGGTTTAGCTCACGAGCACCAATGCACGTCATCGCTAATTTAAGACAGTGTAGTGCTGTGACGGGTGTCTTGAGAATATTGACTCAACTAAATAAAGTTACGTCTACTCAATGTAGAAAGTAATTAATGTGCAACCAGATTGAAAAAAGAAATTTAATCGGTTAATCTTTTGACGTCGCTAAGTTAAAAAAAAACCAGCGGGCTGCCCACATGAGATGTGTGACAAATTAAGTATTTAAAAATCAAGTCACATATTGGAAACTTGAAATATAAAATAAGCATTTAAAATTCCCACAATTTAACTATACTATACTATTTATTTAAAAAAAAAGTCTATCTGACTTTCTTTTAATCATGTTAGCTATTCTCTATTGAGGAAATAAGACTGACAAGATTTTATAAGTGTGTGGGATGGGATTCATCCCAGGCTAATAATATAGGTTTTAACTATTAAATTCCTGAGGGCTAATACGTTTTCCCTTTGATCGATTCTTATTTCAGGTATCTCAACATCTAAGTTTTCACAGAGTCTAGCTCCTCGTATATTGACAAAAGACTACCATGCGTGGTTTCTTAATTTTATAATAACTTCTCTCTAATATGTAAGATGCTTTTTGTTTAAGTTTTGCACAGCTAGACACAGTGAGTAATTAATTATTTCTTAAGGAATTTTACCATTATTTTTTTTTAACCCCACCCTAATAAGGGGCACGTGTTATATCTTATATATATCTGGTTTTAGGGGAAACTTTAAGTTTATACGTTCAATAATGCGTCACCAGAGGGTTCATTAATTATATATTTTAACACTATTGTATTTGTATCATTTAAAAAATTTATGTCTAGAAAGCTTTAAAATATAACTTATATATTCTGAGTTACTTAAGCATTGCCTCCAAATCACTGTATCGTTCTTTTATCTTTATATTGAGTAAACCCCGATAGTTTTGCGAGTGGACTTGTCGGAAAATTATAAAAAGTTATTATACATACTTTCAATGAATCATACGCCAATTAATGTGATCTGAACATGTAACTGTTGATAGACACAATCAAAAGCTATCAAATAAGATTAATAGTATATAAAATGGTCATCAACTTTAATTGCAAAATATTTTACAGAGTATTTAAAAACTCAAAGCCGAAACGCCACATATTTGTTTGAACCTAAAGTAATACAAAATCTCTTTATACTTACATTCGGCAAACTATGCTAACACCATTAAATTTTGTCCAAAGTTTCAGCGTACAAATCTCGGAGAGCAAAGCTGTGCAAGCATGCGTGTATAACAGGTTGCACTTAAGCTAGACGCATGACACTCCCACCTCTATGCATTGGGTCATGACAGTAAAACATACCACACTTATTGGTGATTTCTGAAGATCGTTTCTAACAGTCCTACAATGTAGAACGTTCTTGCCATTATTACATGTACAATTCTACGTGCCTAATAACTCCTATGCAAAATGTTGCACATGCATGCTTGCACAGCTTTGATCTCCTGGCGCTGTACGCCGAGAATTTAACACAATTTAATGGTTTAAGCATAGTTTTCAGGATGTATACGTATATGAATTCTGTATTACTTATGATTCAAAACACTATATATACCATTTGGGCGTTTAGTCTCCAAACATCCTGTATAAGTATTTTATAAAAGGTGCTAAAAACTTATATTCTGAATAAAATCAAGGTATAATAATTATGTTCTGGTATCTTATTCATTGAATGGTTTCTATCTTAATTAAGTATTCTTACAATATTATTTGGAGAAAAAGTACTTATAAAATATAGGATAGATTACTTGTAAGGGGCCTTTATTGTGGCTCTAGAATTTTCAAGAGTTCAGAGTTTATTCAACGAACTAGGAGAGAAAATTGCGAATTCTTTTCTAGAAAATAGCAGCAAGCATAAATAATATATATAAATATATATAATTTTAGGTTAACATCAGTGGTATAAGAATAAAGTACTCACAACAGTATCTGATGTACATGGGTTCAAACCCGAATAGTATCGACTGAAGTTTCTTAAGAGAAAAACAAATCTGTAGCACTATTTTCTTCGGAGAAGATGTAAGGCCGTCGGTTCCATGTCGAGTTTAGAATGTAAAAGAACCTTGAAAATTATGTGATAGATTTTCTGGTAAAAATGATAGGCCTGTTGGCACGCTTTAATATAAATTTATTGTGGTAGGTAAAGGGGACCCATCACACTTTTTGGACTACCATAGTACATGGAATTTCTACCAGATGGTGCGGGAAGAACTAGCCGGCGGATGATCTAAGTGCATGCCCAGCTCTGGATAGATATAGGCCTAATTCATTTATAAACGACCTTTTTTCAGGTTGTTGACTTTAGAATTAGAGGCATATAGTTCAATCTTCTATTTGTTCGGTGCATACAAAAGTTCCTCTCTTCAACACAATGTAGCAGAACTCTTCAATGGCAATTGTTCCAACACGCATCGTTGGTCACGTGGTATAAACAAGTTCATTCTAATTGTTTGCAGGTCATGTTTTGAAATCCAACCAACAAGAATAAAGGAATTCAGGTGTCCACAAGTGTGTAATTTGATCAAACGTTTTATTTAATTTAATCTTAATCGGCCTACCCTACTTTAATACATATTATTTGAGAATAATACATTAAATAATAAAACTAAGAAAATAAATTGTTTAAAAATAACGAAACAATATAATTTTATCTACAAGTAAATAAAGTTATAGTTTATTATAAATATATTTTATTTCTGGGTAGACAAAAACAATGTTCTAAAAATCTATTTCATAGATGTACTAAAATTAAAAAATAAATTATCTTTGTTACATTATAGAGCAATTAATTCTCTGGGCAAAAATTATAATGAATTTTTCTTTACTTATAAATATATTTCTCACTAATAAAAAACAATATCAAACAACATAAAACGTACAAAATTTATTTAAACTAAATCTCAAAAATTGTTTATGGTTCAAATATGTACGCTTTCATCTAAAGATCAAATATACTCGGTTAAAATATTTGAATTGTTTTTTTATTTAGACATGGGTATGTGAAAGATTAATTGTTATTTGTAAACTCTAAAAGAGAAATAGAAAAACAGATGTATAGTAATTTAAAAAAATTAATCACTTAATGTACATCAAGATAAATAAAAAATATATTTATATTGTGATCTGGGTTGGAAAAATGTTTACTCTATATAACAATTAAAATATTTTAAAATGCGTTTGATTGTAGTTCTTTAGTAAATGGTGATTTTTTTTCTAGAAGGTGAACTTAAAGAAATTGTATGGAAAATGGAAATGAGAGAGTAAAAGAGAGAAAGTATGAAAGAATGATATAATATTACGAGATACAATAAAAGATGACAAAGAATAAAATTATCTATAAGAGATAACGTATTTATTCTATGATATAAGGAACCCCATAGTTCATTGTGCACTTACAAAACTACGCCACCTAACAATATCGTGAGCTAAATCTTTCCAGTCCACCTCATTACACCCTCTCACTTTCAGATCAATTTTAATGCTATCTTCCCATCTGCGTCTAGGTCTTCCCTATGGTATCTTCCCATTAGTGTTTCCAGTCAATACCATGATATTTTTCTAAATTTACCTTTTCGCGATGAATCCTTTTTGGACAAAATATATAACTGAGCACCTTGTTAACGAAAAAAAATATTTTTTTTTCGCCATTTAAGTTAAGAGACCGCGTTCTACAAAATTATAGAACTGGTAAAGAAGGGAAAAAGAAAGTGATTGCTTATTGAAGTTGATAAGATTATGTAAGGTTAATTTAAGGTGAAATTTAGTTATAAATAATGTAATAAATAAATAAAATAGCATAAAGAGTGCAAAAAAATGTAAGGAAACTAACGTTAGAAGTGATTTTTTGTAATAATGTTTCCCTAACACTTCAGCATATACAAATAATCCTCAATTGCAGATACCTGGATTCGAACCCGTTCTCCTTGTTATCAGCAGACCACAGTACACCACGAGGGTGATTCTTTCAAATGTTCGGCTACTAAAGCGGTTAGAAATCATGTGAGAAAGATTAAAGTTGAGAAGTTAATTTTAGGGAGCGTTTAAGATATGAGTTAAGATTATGAGCGTGGGAGAGAGTTTATGAAAGGTCAATAGTCTTAGAAAGAAATAGATAAACTGTAATAGAGGGGGTGATAAATATTTTAATTGTGTGATAAATAATATAAGATATTATTTACCTTTATTTGTTATAGATTTTATGTGATAAAATGATAATGGGAGATAAATAGTAAAAGCAAGATTGTGTTAGAGCTAAGGGATTTAAGGTGTATTTTCCTAAATTGTTTTGTCCCTCTTCCCTCCATTCAAAAGCTGATACACAAACTTTCAATTTTATCTTACTCATACCTACCTTGTTGGAATAATTACTAATATATATTCATACATTCCATACGGGTAGTAATACGTGATGGAAATACGATATAAGATGTTACCTAAACATAGCAACCGACTTCGGGGACACTCTGCATATTAATCACGCCTAAAATACTTTCAGGGGTGCTCAAAACCCCCGAAATGTCAGTCTTTTTGAAACGTCAATATTATGGCAATTGTTCTATCTTGGATATAAGGTTGAGCTGAGAGCAGTGTTTTATAGTTTAGCCAACGGCAGGTGCTGCTATATGATATGCAAGCAAACGTGTTTAAGTTGGTAGCACTCGCCACTCGTGAACCGACACCCTGGCATTTGTCAAAATGTTTCAATTATAGTTTGGTTAGTTTAAGTTCTATTATCATATGTATTATTTGTGTGTCATGCATGTTTTTTTTTCTTTTATTAAATTTATTTGTATTTTATTTTATTAAACATACATTGAGATTAAAAAATAAGTCCTTAAATTTGGCAATTTTTTAAAAAAAAATACGGTGCTTGAAAATTTGCAAGTGTTAGACCACTCCTATTTTTTTATAGAGCACGCCCATTTTTTTAAAAAAAATCAACAAATATGTACCTAAATGCCAAATAGTTTGTTGTTTCTTATATAAGAACAATTTATACTTTAGATATTTATTGAAAGATTTCATTCTAATCGTCAATGTTAGACGGACGTTTAATTGTTTATGACGTACTATCGAACACAAAAAGGGGAACAAAAGAAAATGAGGGATATCATTACATAAAGTAAAAGTGACTGGGAAATATTTTTTGAAAAAGTGGGAGGGATAATATGGATAGAATTTTGTGATCAATTGAGAGATGGAGAGAATTTGATAATGCTTGAAAAGTATTAAAAAGGAAGAAAAAATTAAATTGATAAAGAGTGAAATTTAACCTTAAAAAAATATACAAACGCAATGGGAAACGTGTGTTCATTTTTAGGGATGAAATATTACTTTTCCTGCCATTATCTAAAACGACAGCGAGAAAAAAAAATCTCGAATCATGTAATTTGATCAAACAGTCGGGAAGAGTTCTGCCCATCCCTTTAAAAAAAATGAGAAAGGGGAAAATTCAGAGAAAAGGAAGGCCTTCTCTACTTTCCTTAAAAGAAACGGATACAAGTGTCTTCCAGCGTTAGCTTCCTTGCGTTCTCTCCAATTAGATGTAGGCACCAACTAATTTGCATTCACAAATTTTACTCCAGTTTCCTTTTACGTATTTTCATTTCAGTCTCGTAGTAGATTTTTTCTTTCTTTTTTATATAAAATAATGGTGGGGGCAGTGTTAGAATGGGATTATAATCCTAGTACCGTAAGGAATAGAGAAAAAAGCCGTTGAATTGGTGCCTTTAGGCCCAGCACCGCTGTTTGGTAGCTACCCCTAGTGGATTGAAGGTTTGTTGTTTGGGGGATAACTCGTTGCTTTAGAGTGACATATACCTCCATTATCGTGACAGTATTCATTAATATAATGACCCCCACGTGGATGCAATGAAGACGGATATAAAAGCATAAATATTCAGAACGTGTATTTTTCTCTCCTACCTATCCCCTCTACACCCGCTTCCCATAAAAATAACGTATCCCACCCCTCAAATAACAATGATGGACGAACAATCCATGGTGGATTATAACGATCCACTTTTGTACTCGAATGATGCCAAAAACTCAAACGAGTGGGTTATTTTTTATTTTATTTATACTGTTGACATTAAATGTAAGCGCTGTTGCCGTAATTGGGAGATTAATGTAATTTTTAAGGGTTAAACCTGGTATAAAAATATATACAGGGAAACTTATTTAGGTTCTTACGGAAGTGTTGGTTTTTATGACTTTTTTTTATTTGTGAGGACTCCTATATGAACGAAAAATATTAAACTTTAAAGAAATATACTATAAAATGAAATTAAAGGAAGAAAAGAAACAAGTTTTGTAATAAACACTACAATAGTCTATTAAATTAGCTTGCAGAAGACCAAAACTATAATATGATTATAGCAAGGACGTTTAAAAACATACAAAGACATATTTTTAAGTCAACATATTACGATTTTTTATGATATAATAAATATATTTATTGATTTTATTTACTAAAAGTTACCTTATAACATCACATAAGACTAAGTATAGTTATATATCAAGAATTAGAAACTTTCATAACTTTTGAAAACATTCTTTCTTGCGAAATAAAAAAAATACTAATCATGAGAATGATTTCAAGAATAAATTTTACTATAAATTACTCCCATATAATTTTTTTAAATACAAATAAAAATAAACAATAAACATTTCGCAATAAATCGATTAAAATAATTATGTTGTATTTTAAAAATTTAATTATACATTAACGGTTTACCTTAGATTTACTATACAAATTTATTCATTTTATAATTTAAAGAGTAATCAATCTAAAATTATTAAAAATATTTATATTCTTAAAATGGTTAGCTAGGTGTCCAGGGTGTTTGTTTAAACTCTAAGCTTGTAAATTGTATAATAAAACTATCACCTAGCTAGAATTATGTCCTGTTCACAAATTTACCAAAATATATGGTTGCCACATGAACAAAGGCGTCAAATAATATCTTCTAAGAGTTTCTTAAACAGAAGTTACGGCTTCGAATACCAACCGTGTGTACCAAGTTGATCTTCTCCCACTCTTCATCATCTGATTCCCAGGGGCAAATCATAGACTTTGCTGCCCCACTTGGAGTTTGCCCGATAAATTCACGTCCGGATGAAATGCAGGCGTTTAACAGCCGATGTTTGAGAATCATTGATGATTGACTCTGGTTATTATTCAATGTAATTATACACCCAGTCATGGATCAAAGACCACTTCCAAAAGGTTTAGAAAAACATTAACACGATCCACCAATCAGCTCCTCCAATCGTTTGTAGATAGGATCCCACAGATGTAAATAAGCTCTGCTATGATAAAAAAAAAAAGATAATGATTATTATTGGTACACTAGATGCTTTCAACAAGTGTCTAAGTACTTTGTTGTTATATAGAACTACCCAAGAGCGTCTCCCAGATGTTGCAAATCCATGCTCGATTAAATAAGACATTGATCGTCAGTGGTCAATTAAAGGCTCTCATCCAGAGGCTGAGGAATCATGTTATATGTCCGGTAAGGTCCTCCAGATGTCACAAGGCCCTGCTCAATTAAATAAGATCTCGATTGCCACTCAATTAAAGGTTAAATGTTGGTCGTCAGTGGATTTTTAAGGGTTCTCAAACGTCTTCATTAAAATAATGCAAACGATGAAAAAATAATACTCCACTCAACCTGACAGTTAACAGTCTTACCTTTGCAGATAGCACCATGGCCCTGTACACCATATTGAAACCTCACAAGGTGAGTTTGCTGAATCCCGGGGTAAATTAAGGGTGCGAAGCTTTTGTGGGAGTGAAATTGTTTTATTTGGTTCGTGTTTACTTATCATTTTCTCTTCTTTCAGCTATGTTTCACGAAATAATACATTCTGCCAACCTAAGATAACTACCGTTAGGATCGTAGTTTGACATGCAGTGTAAGCACATGATGTAATTGGTTCTATTTGTCTCCATTTTGGAATAATCAGAACAAGCCATGTGAAAGGGCAGTGGAATCGTTATACATTATTATATTTGCCCAATAGAGTAAGTTTGAAGATAACATATAACTTACTAGCTACAGTAGCCCCGTGGATTCTTTGGTGCTGACTTCTGACTGTCAACATTTAGGTATATACCTAAATTTCGACCGTCAGAAGTTACAGCTGCTAACCACATGTTTTTGTAGATCTTATGGTTCGGCGTAAGGATACATAATTTGGTCTGGTAACTTTTCAAAACTTTTAGCTGTCACCTGTGGGCTGTCAGTCAGCACCAAAGAAGCCATGTGGCTACTGTATATAGGCTTAAGGACCATCAAAGTCCACGGTTGCCATAATGTAGTGTCACTGCTAGGAAATATATTGAGACACCTCCATCTAATCCCTAAACTTAACCCCAACCCATTTCAAATATATTTTTAAATGACCACTCTACTAGTGACTTCATCAACCAAGGGCCTTTATATGTTATGGTTTCCCAACTAAGTTTAAGTTGGTTTTATTCTATCCAACGGATTTGCATTCCAATTTTAGTTTGGATGAAAATGTTTCCAAAGGATAATACAGGCTGGGTCCAAAACCATTAGACGTTTAGCAACTTGATAATAAGCACTTTTAAAAATAAATCTTTAATAGATAAGAAAAAGAAAACTACATACTACGCTTATTCACTTTATAGAAATAATACCACTCATGTGAGATCCACATTACGTCAGACAAACCTCAGCACATTGTCCATCACTTTCCTCAGCTTTGATCGTCTAACTGTTTCCGATCCATCCTGTATTTTCATATTTGATTATAATATATTAAACATACAAAGTGTGTTACGTTTCAATTCGGTAGAAGGTGTTGCAATGGTTAATTAATGTATTTGCTAAGTAATTAAAATCAAATATAATCATATATTTCTTTGATATCATTTCTATTAATTAATGTGTCGCATTGACATAATTTTGCTAATTGACAGAAATTCCGACGATGTCTCCCTAGCTAACAAACCAGATTATCTTTGGAGACCAAAGTTTAATAGATTATATTTAATTAAAATCGGATTAAAATTCCCTACGTGGGTTTCCCGTGTTACCATAAAATATCTCCTCAGAGACTGGAGTGATTTTTTTAAGGTGCGGTATAAGAGAGCGCCTGTAATTTTACAGTTTTTATAACATTACATTTTTTTGGCTAAAAAAATAGAATATTTCTCCTCTAGCAACATAGAGTTTAGTATTCTGTACATGCTAATGTCAAAAGATCTTGAATATTTGTCAAGGCCGTCTTAAAATATTGTAAAAACTTTCTTTTATTTATTTAAAAAGTTTTGATAAAATTCCAGGATGACCTTGACAGATATTTAGGATTTGTTAATATTAGCATGTGCAGAAAACTAAACTCCATAATGCTTCTGGATAAATATTTGATTTATTTTGACCAAAAAATTCTAATTCTATAAAAACTGTGAAAATACTTTAGCTCCCTTCAGCAATGTATAGCACTTAAATGAGATGTACACTTTTAAAAATTTTGCATTTTAAAGAAATCATTTGACATTTTCTAACATCGTTTTCAACAAAATTTATGGGAAGTATATCATTGGTTTTTTGTCAAGTTAAAAAGTATATATTTTTTATTTAGAGCTTAAAATAAAATTACTGAGATTAAATAAAAATTTTAGAATCTTATCTAAACATCCTCTATCAAAGTGATGTTTTGATAGGACCCCCCAAAAAATTTAACGATTGGAATCGTTTCATAGGGTTTTATATAAGCGATCACCGATTTTTCCAAACCATTTTAAACAATAGACTGCAGATCTTTAGAAGATAGAGGTTTGAAACTTGGTCAAGTCTAATGAGTAATTTTCAAATAGTTTTCCCACTCTCTTTCTACGCAAATACACTCGCTTATATATTATATAACCTTCCTAAACTATTAGCGTAATTAATGCATAGGCGTGGTACCCAAACGGGTAGTAAGACGCTGTGCCAAAATAAATCAATCTTAAAATTTTAATATTATAAGTGGTTGTAGCTTTCACCTACATTTTAGTGAAAACCATATTCTAAAATAATTTTATTATTATTACTATTTACCACTGCGTCTTACTACCCATTTGGGTTATACGCTTTAAGTACTAATTACTCTAATGGATTAGGAATTGGGAAGGTTGACTTACAGGAAGTGAACCCGCATTTGCGTGGAGGGAGAGTGGAAAACGATTTATAGAAAAAAACCTCAATTTCACCCGACCGAGATTTGAACCTTATCACCCCGTCCTCAGCAGTCGAGCTCAACATGACTAACCCGTTAGCCAACTACTACACCAAGAAGGGTTTTAAAATATCAAACCACTTTATAATTAATCCGGGATTTCAAAATGTATGCTATTCTTCTCATTTTTATTTCACTTAGCGACCTGAATAAGTACCTCAAACATTATTCCTTCTTTCCAAACTTTGGAGAATGTTGATACTCACCCTTACATTGTACCTCTCATTCCATAGTGAAGGGAATCTTTAGAATATTGACTCAACTAAATAAAGTTACGTCTACTCAATGTAGAAAGTATTTAATATGCAACCAGATTGAAAAAGAAATTTGATTGGTTAATCTTATGACGTCGCTAAGTACAAAAAACAGCGTGCTGCCCACATAAAGGTGTGTGACAAATTAAGTATTTAAAAATCAAGTCGCATATTGGAACTTGAAATATAAAATAAGCATTTATTATTATTATTATTATTATTATTATTATTAGCACCGCGTCTTACTACCCGTTCGGGTTATACGCACTTACGCTAATGTGTAATGGTAGGGTGATTGTGAGATGAAATGGAGGACCTACAGTTTAACGTGGGATCCGAACCACGGTGGAGGCCTGGCATTCCCCACATTCACAAGATGTCTTGTCAGAGGTGAAGGAAGGGTTTGGTAATCAGATAAATCTGTGCCGGGACCTGGGATTGAACCCCGGCCGCCAGCATAGAAGTCTGACACCTTACCCCTGGACCACCAGGTCACCCAATGAGCATATAAAATTCACACAATTTAACTATACTATATTACTTATTTGTTAAAAAAAAAGTCCCTTCGACTCTCTTTTAATCATGTTAGTTAGTTCTCCCTTATCTGGTTAGTGTAAGAAGTACGTAAGAAATTCGAAATACCAGAACCACTTAAGTTTCCGTTAAAGATCTTAAAGATTTTTGTAATTATGTGACATTACGTTTTTACGTTTTGTGTTAAAATTTACAATAAAAGGCTAAATGTTCATAAAATAAATTTTTAATTTTCTAAGATTATTTTAGGCTGCGAGTTTTAAACCAGCTATGGGTTTAAGATGTTTAAATTATAAAAATACCTAGTTTTATTTTTTTAGTAACTGGCCAGTTTTTTATGTCCGGCACTCTGGTAGTCATTCTTTTTAACAAATTAAACGTTTACTGCACATGGCATGGAAATTTAAAGTTGATATTCTAGTTTAAAAACACACATACTAAGACACTCAATAGTTATTTTAAGGATTAGATTTCAACTCATAATTGTATATAATTAATATATTTTTTTCTATAAATACCGCGGAAAATTTTTTTTTTAAATACAAATACGTAAAACAATATGAGTGAAATGAAAGAAAAAAAAAATTCACAGTACGTGACCAATGTTGAAATTTATTTCACTGAAACTAGCTGGCTTGTATTATTAGTGATTGGCTTTCATCGACCCAGATTCTGGGAGTATTTAAAGGTCAAAGAGATTTTTTTTTTAATATTTGGAAATTATATATCCTAAAAAAATTGCAATACTTTTATTTAAATAAACACATATAGATTTCTACATTTAAGAGATGATTTGTTTCTAGCCGCTTTGGGTGTTTTTTTTTTTTAATATAATATCATATTTTATTCCACGTTCCGGTTATACGAATATGAGCTAAAAACAATATCTTTTTATCATCCAAGCTACTCGATTATTAC
The DNA here is from genome assembly GCA_902151425.1 of Timema shepardi. Classification (NCBI taxonomy): domain Eukaryota; kingdom Metazoa; phylum Arthropoda; class Insecta; order Phasmatodea; family Timematidae; genus Timema; species Timema shepardi. Next base: position 744,859 of record CABFVX010000003.1, on the reverse strand, counting down.
TTTCATTCGATAACTCTGAGAGAAAGTATTTAGATTATAAAATATTAAACTAGATATTTTGATAAATGTCGAAGTTTCATGAACACCTGAAACCATAATTTAGTTTTCACATTACCGTCTGTCAATACCTCAGGCTAGAGTCTAATGGCAAAAAGATAAAAATAAATTTTCTCAAAATTTGATTTAAAGATTTTAATTTATTATTATATATAGAACCTGTTCATTATTATTAAAAAAATGAACATTCTCATTTTATCCTAAAAATGGATTTATGGTTATTTTACGATAGAAAATATCCCACTTATTATTTCTCCCCAAATATGTAAAAATAATTTATCTTTGTAAAGTTGTATTACTGTTAAAGATCAACTTATTATTTGAAATATATATAGAAAATATAATGTAGTTTTAGCTATAAGTATATATATATATTTTAATTCGAGTCATTGAAAATGAATTTTATTCCTTTGCTTTTGTTGGAACAGGATGTCTCTCTTTACTAATTTTTTTCTTTAACAATGCATATTAAATCATCTATTATCTTTAGTGTAGTCTTTCTATAACAATATATAGAACAATAATTTCCTTTCGTAAGTCTTACGAGTGTTTTTTTAAATGCAATTTTAAGATAAAGTGGGAGAAATAAAAATAAATTCCAAAGGCCAACATAAGTTCTCCCTCGTAAAAACAAATACTTCATCTTATTAATCACAATAAATACATACTTTCTATGTAACTTTATGACCGAATCAATCGAATATTTTTGGTAAACTTCAAACTTTCAACAATAAGTTATCAATAATTCCCTACAATTTGTGTGATAAGTGAAAATAATGTTGTTCTATTTATCACTAAAACACATTATAGGATACTCATTTTGAATTCCATCCTTAGGAATAATTTTCAAAAATTTCAATTTGTCTTATTTTGCCGTAATAAAACTAAACTAAACGAAACAATCTAAATTGTATTTACAATGTAAAATAGTCCTATACAGATAAAGAACAGAGTTCTTCAAGAATTTTTTTCAAACTATTGAAATTTTACTAACGTCGATTATTAATAAGCTACTATAAAATAATTTTCAGGAAACCAAATATTTATATACATATTTAGAGAGTATGCAACTTTAAAAAAAATATATTGAACCAAAATTCAAGAGCTATTATTATTTTAATATTCAAAGTTTCAACAAACAGTGTACCAGTATATTACTGTTAAATGAGTTAACCCCTCAATAAATAAGTATACAGCCGAGTTTCTCATGTCAATTGTTCCACAATTTTTAAATCTTAATCTTAGTCTTGGAGCAATTTTTAAAATATATTTTGGAAATTAGTTCATAAATAAACCCGATTGTAATTAACTTTCACCACAAAAAACACTCTTTAGATTTCCATTTTAAAGCAATTTCCGAAACACTTCAAATTCAAAAATATCATTCCTAAATAAACTAGCCTTAATTTTAGAACTAAACTAAAAAAAACCCTTTTATAGCCCAATAAAACCTAACTTAAGTATCAAGGTTGAGAAAAATCGATAAAACCGTTTTAGATACGTGGTCAAGGACAGAAAGAGGATGGAAAAAATTATAAAATCCACTTTTGGGGGATTTGGTTTGGAATAAAGGATTAAGTTTATCATAGTCTCTAAACTGATTTTTTTCTTGATGTGAAAAAGTAAAGAGGTTCTAAATTTAATTTAGCACAATCGTTTTAAATTAAATAAAGACCCTATATCTAACAATCACTCATTTATTAAATTCTTCAATATATTAAATTTAATTCTTTCTTGTATGTATTGTAATACAAACGTGAAAATTGAAATTAAGACTAAGTCATTGTCAGGCTAAGTACGCCTCAAGCTCGGCGCTATAATAAATACGAGAAGACATTTGCCTGGACCAGAATGGTTTGGGATATTACCATAGCCAGACCTAATAAACATCAGTGCCATGCTATACTAAATACAGCATGACACCTACCTAAACTCGAATAGAATGCGCCAGCTTGGCATATGAAACTGACAAATTCATTTACCCATAGGTAACTGTTCATTTATATTCTGGTCCAGATAGATGTCGTCTGGTATTAAGTATATATAGCACCGCACATGAATACTGTCTGTCTGTCTGTGAAACTGGCCCTGCATTTAAACCAAAATTAAAAACTCAATAAAACATATTTCACCATTATATAAAACAAATAAAATAACTCAATAACGACAGTTATTCATTGGCGCAAAACTCATCTAATCATATTCGTAAAATATTTTTATTACAAAAGTAGTTTTTCTTAATTTGGCTGATTTGGGCATATCTATTTTTAAAGTGTCCCTAGGTCTAAATCATTTTAAAGTTAAAATATACCTCTGTTCATAAAGTACAAGACTTTTAACAAAGACTTTATTTATGTGTCAGAACAAAAATACAGTCATTAAAATAAAATAAGTGTAATGTGATTTAAAAGGCACACAATCTTTTAATATCGTTTCAAATTCATGAAATCTGAATTCAAATGTAAGCTTCCAAGCTTACTTTATTAAAACTTTTCTTTATTTCACTAAATTCGTTAAAGTGAGCACAGAAAACATTGTTTTGACAAAACAGGGGGGATATTTGTAATACATCTAGTTAATTGTTTAAAGTATTTGATATATGTATATATATATATATACACTTAAGTATCTCAGTTGATAAATAATATCGGTGACCTAGCAGTCTAGGGGTAAGGTGTCGGACTTCTGTGCTGGGGGTCCAGGTTTCAGTTCTCAGTCCAGACACAGATTTATCCGATTGCTAAACCCTTACTTCACCCCTGACAAGACGTGTACTAATCACCAACTTGTGAATATGGGGAATGCCAGGCCTCAACGGTGGTTCGGATCACACACAAAGCTGTATGTTCACCATTTCATCTCACAATCGCCCTAACGTTACACATTAGCATAAGTGCTTATAATCCGGACAGGTAGTAAGACGTGGTGATAATAATAATAATAATAATAATAAATAAGCTTTTTTTCCAAAATGATATCCCACTTTACCTTTACGTAAACGAGGATTCACATTCTATAAATTCTACATCCACTATTTGTAGCCCAAACGTGAAGTAAGTTGCGATTCATGGGGAAAATGATAATCATCCGCCTTTCTTACTTTCCACCTATGATAGAAAAATGTACCCAAGCCCATTGCACACGAGTCAGGTTCGTTGCTAGACTGCCTGCTGGATCTCACTGCTGGTTGCTGCGCGTGCAGCACTGCTTTGTGTCAAGCAGGCAGCGCTGCTGTGTTGGTTTTAAGACGAGGCTCGCCGCCTGCAGGACATGAGACTAGTTTACGAGTTAGCCGCGAGAGAACGTGGATTTTCAACAAACATGGACTGTGATGATGACTTCATGGACGACGATATTTTGCAGACAATTTGTATTCGTAGAAGATAATTAATAATAGTGATTTTTTTCAATAATTGATGCACCGAGGAGGTGCAGAAAATGCAGAATGCAGGAGATCACATAAACGTAACAACGTATACCAATTACTCCACCAAAGCAGTGGCTATCGTCATGCTTGGTCATGTGACTGAAGACTTATCTCTGATTGGCTCACATCCCCAACAAGCATAGAACCAAGCACGAAGGAAAATAGAACTGAACCTACAGTAGCCTCAAGTCTTCTTTGTGGCTGACTTGACAGATCACAGCTGACTTCTGACAGATCACAGCTGACTTCTGACAGTCAACATTTAGGTATTTATCTAAATTTTGACTGTCAGAATTGACAGCTGCTAAACATATGTTTTTGCAGATCATATAGTTCGGTGTAGGGATACATAATTTGGTCTGGTAACTTTTCAAAGCGGTCAGGTGTGAACTGTCAGTCAGCACCAAAGAAGCCATGGGGCGACTGTATCTAGGTAAACCAGCAGGCTATCGAGCAGTCAAGCCATAAGTGACGTCATTTTTCAGCAGCACGCCACTCAACACAGAGCAAACGATCTAGAAACGAATCCTGCCCGGTTTGTTGGGGACTTTACTCTGGATTTTCATGTATGAGATATTATTTACAGTTAGTATATTATAATAATAATAATATCTAGCACCGTGTCTTACTATCCGTTCGTTAGTATATTATAATTTGCGTGAAATGTAGAAGAGTAAAAAAAAAGCTCTAGTTTAATCCACAGGACAAAAAGAGTGGGATTAAAACTTCGACTCTCCCAACAATAAGACACAAAAAAAAGCAAGAAACTGACAGTTATTGTTAGAGTATAACAATTAAATACTTTTACCTAAACAGAAAGAGTAAATAGGACGTATCGTTTTACTTTAATTTTCGCTACTACATTATAAATGTTTATATTTTTACTGTAACATTTTGATGAAAAAATAAACAGAAATTGAAAAAAAAAATAATTGAGTTCACTCAACCTATTGTGGAAGGAAAGAAAGAAAGAAAGGGACTAAGGAAAAAAAATTGTTTGTAGGTAAATTTTTGTGTTCATTTATTCCTTTGTCTCTTTGTTTTTCTAATATCAAGATTGCTTCACACATGAAGATTGAGAACCAGGAAGGTAGGGAAGAAGAAATGTTAAAAGGTTGGGGGTTAAGCGCATCTCTTTGCCGTAGGGGGCCATAAGGGTACTAAGATTATCAGCCACCGTAAGCTATCAACCTTTTTACGTACAGTTGGACGTGTTTTTTTCTTGCTTCCTCCGTTTCTCCGACGCGACCAAGCTTGTAAACAGGATCACTCGCTTGGTGGGCGCTTTCACAAAGTTTCCCTTTCGTTGGTAACGCCCTAACGCGTGAAAATATACTCTCTGTTTACTATACAAATAAATATCTCTTTTGAAAAAATATATGCAAGTGTCTAACGTTCTTAGAAATAAAATAGTTATCTGTTATTTATTAATTTCTCTCAAATTCTTGGAAAGATTATTGTGATGAGCAAAAAAAAAATAATTTGGTAAAATTTTGAGAAATTTCGACATTTTCACGACCACCTTAAACCTAAAATCTGGCTTTTGCGATTCAGTTTATCTATATCTTAGCCGAAGGATATTACCATTTTAACGACAAGGCACTTGTTAACTAAGATTTTCATAAGGCTAGTTCAAGAAGTTTTTGTATAAATATATACAGCCCTTCAAGAGGGGGAAATTTACCGAAGGCCAAAAAGATTAAAATAAACAATTTAATAGAAATCTGTTATACTGATTTTGATAGAATTTTTTTTTCTGGCCACTGTTTAACATCACAAAAATATAAAATTCTTTTTTCCCATGCAAATTACTTTGAGGGTGCCTACATTAGTGGATACATCCAATTTTGTATAAACCTCCGCTACCACTTGAGATACTAAATAACTTAAAAATTGTATTGATATTAAAAGTAAAAAATTCTTAATTAAATGATCTTTTTCTAAATCAATAGTTTCAAAGCTATAAAGAAATATATTTATATTTTTATGGAAGTCTTTGAAATGTGAACTTAATTGTTATGCTCTTATTTCATGTTTATGTAACTGTGTACATTATATTATACATAATGTTTGTTTGTTTATGAAACAATTTATAATATTTTATTTCAAAAATAGCAAGACTTTCTAGTAATGTTTTAATATTAAATCCGGTATACCATACCATTTATATTTTAGTACATTTAAAAAATGTGCTATGAATTATTTGTTCTATGAGGCCAGAATAAAGATTGTTGTCTTAGAGGAAAAGATACTCTCATTTGCATTCAGACTAATTGGTATAATAAGTGATAAACACACACACACACATATATATATATATATATATATTAAGCAAAAATTACTTTTTCATTTAAATGAGCCCAGCTGGCATTCAAACATCGAACTTACGGTCAAGTACCATCAATCTGGAACCAACCCCCACCCCACCCCCTTCAACTCACCTCTTTACCTCCCTTCAATGAACAAATCTTTTCAGAAAACAAAATAGTTTAAAGTATTTAAAAATTGTTTATAATTATATATATATATATATATATATATATATTTATTTGTGGTAATCATTTATTTTAAAAATGGTTTCATTAGAAAACAAACCAAAATTGCCTTCTAATGTCAAAACACCTGCTTTCCTAAAACTAAGTTAGGGTACTTTCCCCACCTCTTACTATTAACTAACGCCCAAACGAGCACAATGAGACTGAAAATTACAAATATTATTACTATTATTATTATTATTATTATTAGCACCGCGTCTTACTACCCGTTCGGGTTATACGCACTTACGCTAATGAGTAATGGTAGGGTGATTGTGAGATGAAATGGAGGACCTACAGTTTAACGTGGAATCCGAACCACGGTGGAGGCCTGGCATTCCTCACATTCACAAGATGTCTTGTCAGAGGTGAAGGAAAGGTTTGGTAATCAGATAAATCTGTGCCGGGACCGAGGATTGAACCCCAGCCGCCAGCACAGAAGCCTGACACCTTACCCCTAGACCGCAAAACTACAAATAAAATGTAGAATATATATATATATATATATATTGCATTGTATGTGTAATCCTAATAGTAAGGGGTGGGGCCTGAACTTAGTTTTAAGAAGGCAATTTTGGTATGATTTCTAATGAAACAATTTTAAAAGATAAATGATTGTAAAAATGGCCCTGGTTAGCAATGTTGTCATTTTTGACTACACGTAGGGATCCTTGTGTAGCAGTATTAGACTGTTCCCAAGATACCAAGCTATTTTAACCCAGATGATGTGGGGGTCTAGTGAATTACTTATCTGTGCCCGTGTGATATAACGTAGAGAAATTTTCCCATTAAAACTATTTAAATTAATTCATACTGGTAGGATCGTAGGATAAAAGGCTAGATCCTCCTGCTTGATTCACCGATGGTGTCGAATTCGGATTTCGATTGTCAATTGGTTCAAATGAATGTATTTTTTCCTTAATTAAATGTTTCTCATTCTGCTCCCATGCAAATATAGTTACGTTTATACTAAATTCTACCTTCCTGACCCCTAACAAAATATAGTTTGGTTTTGATAAAAAAATAAAGTAAATGGTAGTTACAAAGATTATTATAATATATTTATACATAAAGTCATGACATATTCAGCTGTCACTTTTGATATATTTTATCAATAAATTATAAATTAAACAAATAGTATAGTAGAATGTTATCAATTTTGGCTACTAATAAAAATGTCTGAATTCTCCTAAAGCATCTTCCAATCTAAATCAGCCTTAAATACATGCGTATAGCTACTGACATATAGCAATTCACTGCGAAATAATGTGGATAAATTAGTAACATGGCATTTACCAACTGCTTTATCAAGCGGCTTTATATTCCCCCACTTAATAAAATCTTGCTATCGCAATCAGAGCGGAAATGTGGCTGTGGTTGGCAATACATCAAAACGCTCTCAGAACTTCTGATAGCTGCCGCATCAAGCGCTAGAGACAAAACACTAAAGCTCATTTAGAACCCGACGTTAAAATCTCCAAACTTGCTTACTTAAAATAATATATTTGGCCATGGCTGTTTTTTTTTAAATATAATTTTTAATAGCTTTCAGTGTTTTAAAATTTCGATTCACAGCATTTCGTGGAATTAAAACATAATGGTGGATACATTTTAAAGCGCCTTTTCACTGGTTTAATTTTAAAATACTGAAAAAAGTGAATTTTTCAAGTGGTGATAAGTTTTTTTTCATCTGTTCCAGTCAGTATACTTTTTTTAATTTTCAGAGTTAATCGACAAATAATTATGATCATTATGATCATTAATTTAAACAATATATTTCGATTAAATAAACGTGCTGTGACTATTTATATGTAGTCATATTATTAATTAAACAGTTAGTTATATGCTTAAAATTTGAGAACAACATTATATATTAATCGAGTTTAATATGATAAAATTAAATCTTCTTTATTATTCTTTTATTCCCTTCTTCTTATTTGAGCTTTAGTCTTCTATGTCGACATGTTTCAGTGTTATCTGTTACATTATCTTCATATAATGCTTAAACATGTCGTCATAGAAGACTAAAGCTCAAATAAAGAGAAAAGAAAAAAAAAGAAGATTTAATTTGATCGTTTATTACTCCTTATCAAATAAATATGAAAAGTTATTTTAAAAAATTCAAATAAAACTAAAATATGTCAGAATATGCATTAAAGTATTGTGCGTGTCTTAAAGAAAGTGTAATGAAGTTCTATATACGCTATAAATTTATTTTTTATATTACTTTATGCATGTCTTAATTTAATTCAGAAAAATTTCTGGACTAAAAATAATATAGTTAATATCATTTATTAAATTATTCAAGTACTTCTAAAAGTTTGGATTTAAAGATATAATTTTAAATGAAATGATTAAATATTTTATCTATTTCACTTGATTAAATATTGTTTTATATTTTAATTTGTGATTTTATGAAAACAAAACCTATAGAAACTTACGTTTGATGGCTTATGGATTAATTTAAAATGAAACTTACGTTTGATGGCTTTTGGATTAATTCTAAATGAAATGTAATAGCTTAAAGCCTTAGTCAACCTAGAGCATGCAAATACGACCCAAGCCTAGTGAACTCAAACGTTCAACTCTCCTCACTAAGCAGCTGAATATTCAGACTAGAGCGTGTTTTAAAACATCAGTTGTTTTGCCAGGTAGCATAACATAAAGCAGCGTCAAAACTATTATCTTGGGCGAAAAATCCCCCCCCCCCC
>CABFVX010000003.1:660037-736083 GCA_902151425.1 Timema shepardi | reverse complement strand
CCCCCCCCCCCCCTATTTTTTTTAGTTATATAAGAGTGTGTTTTAGACCTTAAGAAATAAGAAAAGGAGGTAAGGAGCCGGACAGACGTACGCCAGCTGCAAGTGGGGCCAGTCCAAAGTGCTATATATACTTGGCTACTAAATCAAGTATATTTGTGGGTAAAATATCCCGCAGTTTAAATCACCGTTCTGCGCCGATGAGGATTCCCCAACACAGTGGCATTGGACTCTTAGGACTAGGTTAGTCCCCAAACATTTTTAGTTTATCTATTTTGAGTTATATTTCCGCAAGAAATAAAAGCATCAAATAACATATCTGAGTCTCAATTTGCGTCAAAATACTCAACAATATTCTAACTCTTTGTGCTCCACCCCCACCCCTTACGTCTGTGTAATAATATATACGCAAACGCTTGGCGTTTTGTCACAAGTAAATGTGGTTTTTGTTTGCTTCTTATAAGTGGTAGTGTTGTGGTTGCTAAGCTTATGTTAATGTTCCAATTAATAAGAGAGATCTTGTGACGTGTTCAAATGTCTGTCAATTTAGTTTGACAGTGTTTTAAAGTGTGAAATATGGAAGGGGACTCGGATTTGGAAACTGTTCCCTCACAACAAAGGTTGAGGAAGGGACCTGAGACAAGTATCAGGGTTAGTGAAGGTAGTTCAGTGGGATGTAGCAGGGCTGATCACCTTTTGCAATACTTTGTTCTCGACCGATTATTCGCAGTTTCGTTTGGAGTCCTCAATTTTGAACAAAAGCTACAAATAATAATGAGAGGTAGGACAACTCCAGACATTTCTGCTAAAACGGAAATGAAAGAATATACACGTCATTTCAAAACAGAATATTATACTTCTTCAAAATGATTAACTCCCAGCAAATTAAGAAAGAGGCTGTATGGTTGGCCTTGTGTGTTGTTCGAAACAAATGAAAGCAATTTTCCCAAAGCCATGTTGAACCATGAATAGACTCAATCACACTTATCCAAAATAACTAAATTAAAACTTTAGGTAAAATCAGAATAGATTTTCAATTGATTGAGCAAAAAAGGTTAGAAGTTTTAAAACATAATGCATGGGTTGATTCAAACCGGGAACTAATTAAAGGATTAATTAATGTGTGCTGTTTTTTGTCTAAACAAGAGCTGCCATTCGGAGGTCACGACGAACGGGATGATTCCCCTAATCGGGGAAACTACATTGTACAAATTCAGTTACTTTCTAAATACAATAATAGATTGGACTTTGATCTTCAGAGTAGGGGGGCGTTTAAAGGAACCTCCAAGAAAATTCAAAACGAAATCATTGAATGTGCTGTTGATTAATTTTGTATAATATTAAGTCAGGAATAAATGATGCATTTTTTCGAGCAATAATGTTGGAAGAAACTATGGAGATTGCAGAGCTCTTTCAAAATTCACAATCCCTCGATATGTGAAAGATGGTAATATTTACGAAAGATTTATTGGTTTTTCAGATTTCTCTAGTGATCACACTGCAATTGTTTTAAGTACCCATGTTTATCGAATCCTCTCTCGTTTCAATTGTGAGAAAATCTTGTCGCCCAAGCGTATTATGTAGCCACTGCATTTTCTGGACATTTAAATGGTAAACAAACGCTTATGAAAATATGTGCCCAGGTGCACTCTTCAGCCACCCTTATGCTCACAAACTCAATCTTATTCTTTGTCAGTTAGTGAATAATATAACCGAATGTAAGATATATTTTAACACATTGTGTGGCATCCCAAATTTGTTCTCATATTAATCGAAACGTATTAACACCCTTAATCAATCTGGGGTAGATAAGCTGTTTCCAACAGTTGCCAGTACAAGGTGGAAATTCAATTACAGAATTGTGAACACAGTGAAGGAAATTAAAACATAGCTCATACAGTTTTTTGAGAATATTGCTGAAAATCCAGATACTGATGCTTTAGTGACAGCTAATGGGAATGCGTCATCATTAAGAGATATCAATTTCGCCTTTCTACTGAAGGTTTTCAGCAAAAATTTTTGTCTCTCACCAACACATTATTAAAAAAAAAATTCAAACCAAAACCTTCAATGTGAAATACTGTAAAAGAAAAAAGTAAAAGATTATTTTTCACCTCAAAAATTCTATAAACGATTTTGAAGAGACGTATATAAAGTTAGAATATGATGACAAATTAGAAGCTTCTAAGAAAAAATAATTTAGAGAAGATGACTCAATGAACCAAAAATAAATATGTGTGTCTTAATAATGAAATTGACACCCTTGTTGGGCAAATATATCTGAGGTCTCAAGATCTTAATGAGATGCAATTTATTGAGCTGCTATATACGAAAAAAATTCAAAACTTCTATTAAAGTTTTTCTGAAAGTTTATTTTTTATTTCAGTCAAGATACAGTAGTCTTTTCAATTTTGACAATTTTCGGAGTGAATTAGTTTACAGACCATCAGACTTTTAAGACAAGACTGTGATTGAAGTTCTTGGAGGAAACCGACTTAGCAAAAGAAGCGTTCCAAGAAACATATAAATTATGTTGTTTGATATCAACAATACCAGTGAGCATATCCACTGCTGAGTGCACCTTCTCTTGTTTGAAACTTATTAAGGCGACTGTGCATAACAACCAGTGTGAGAATAGGCTCTCCACACCTTCCCTGTGGTCAGTTGAAAAAGGCTTGCTAGAGGAACTGCAGAGTCAAAAATCATTCTATGACGCTGTTATCGACCAATTCATTCAGAAATGTGACAGAAGGATCACACTAATATACACATATAGGCAATACTCCACTATTATTTTTTGTGTAATTGTTTACATATCTATTTGTTTATTTTTATTCGTGTTTTTGTTTAATTTATATATTTATTTATTTGTTTGCTTATTCCATGTCTAAATATTGTAAATTGTTTGAAGGTAGCTAAATTGCGTAACCTATGACATGTAAAAGTGTATTTTATATACTACATATTGTATATTATATGGAGAGTATTCCTCTTTAGCCCCATAATGAAAGGCGTCTTCGAACATAGTTCTGTTTGAGAAAAGTCACCACACGCCATTGACCCAATCCATCCAAAAAGTCATAGATCATTCGTAACACTAGAGTGCTGGACGGTCAGGTGTTTTATACCAGCAATAGTTATAGCATCGAAGATAATTCAGGAGATGGATTGCTGAGTAGGAACGTTTACAGAATTGGTTACTTTTTCCAATCTCTATCAAATTAATTTTAGTTCTTACATGACATTTTACCCAATTAGTTTACAGCCTAAGTCTTATATTATTTAAATATTCATTCGATTCACAAAATTGCATGATTTAATTGATTTTAAACCTCTTTTATATTGTATATATCACTTGTTGAATTAATCTCATTTTAAAAGTTTATATAATTGTGTATAGTCTCGTAGAATTTAATTTTTTTAAATCATTTCCGATAATAACGTCATCTTGTTAGTTTGATTCCAAATCAGTTCTCTGCAGGTAATTCTGGCATATAAATCCAAATAATAGGTTGATATCGAATATGTCTATCTAAAACTTGTGATAAAATAGATTTTCATTTCACAATAACTTATATCAAATGCTACTACCCTTAATCTATTTCAAATTAATGAGCATTTTCAGAATATATAATTAAATGTCTCCACATATGTTAGGAAATCTTCTCACACACCTGGGTGATCATTTATTTACTATCTTAATGTTTGAAACGACTTTATGTTGTCAGCTTCTATTTTCTTTGTTGAATAACTCCACACCCCTACTGCAAATACTTGTGAAATTTAATCCCTTCGAAAACACACATTATCTACCTCTCTCCTGGAACAAAGAGAATATGGCGCCACTTAAAGAAAGAAGAAGAAAATTAAAGAAAGACAGAAAGAAGACTTTAGAAGAATGTATTTTAAATAGTATATACCCGAAAAAATGTCTCCTCGCTTCATATTTATCACAACGGTTCACAAAAGATTAATTTCTGGTCTATCTTTTATGTCCACCAACTTACTGAGAAGCGGTACATGCTGAATCAATTCCGATCTTCATATTTAGTCCGTGAAAAGTTGAGCTGTCTAGCTTGAACTTACGTATTGTGTGTCACATATAAGTGGCATTAAAACAAGACTCCTAACCAGGACTCCACATAAGAATAGAAAGTATCCTTAAAATCTGTCTTCAACATCATGGGACATCATGAGTCTTACAATTTGATTCCACAAAGTAAGGCTTCCAACTAAACATTCCCCAGTAGAGAACATAGATCTACAAACTTTAATATTAAAAACCATGCTTTCAGCATGTTTTAGAAGTATTTTAAAAGTATAACACGACAAACTGTTTTCAAATGGAAGGTAATTTTATTGAATCAATCTGGACTTGAATTTGATAAATGGCTTGTTAAATTTGACATGCAGTATGGACCATAGGTGACTCAGAAGAAACGTCAAATCGAAAAAAAAGACTTATTTAGTGATGTCATGGAAAGTAGAGTGGTAAGAGATGGGTAAAATCAATACCATAAATACTACTAAAGGATTAATTCAATAAAAGTAACTAATATGATGTTTATGTTATGAAGAGTAAAAATTATTATATGACATTAAGGAGGACACGATTTTCATCAGGCAACAAATCAGCCGAGAGGTCATTTTCCCATTTTAATGGCCGAGTCATTTATTATTGTTGCCATAGCTGATGGGATTTCGGCTATGCTACTGAGTGTAATAATAATAATAACCACTATATTGAATCATTCTGGTCAAAACCCATTCCAAAGTACCCAAATATCTGGTACTGAGATATAAATTTCATTCACAGTCCTATGGAAGACAATCCCAGGTGATTTACGTCATCCATACCACCTTTAACTGTTCCAGAATTTTTGCCGGTTAATTTACCAAGTAGGATATTGATTTCCAAATTAAGCTTACATCCGACAACATTTTCCACAAATATTGTGTAATCATATGAGGCCACATTTAATATACATGATATCCTAACTCAAAGGATTAGTTGTACGCAAACCCTCGAGCTAATCTTTAAAGTTCATACGATTGTTTTCAGTGTAATGTGTGGTTGGAGAAAATATACAGCTCTGTATTTGATCCCCATTATTTACTACTTTGCTTGAATACCGAAAGATTTCTTGAATTTTTGAACAATTATATTAATGAGATTTTAAAAGACATGATATTGAATTTGAAAGATAACTCCTGGCTTCAACTCCAATTTTTTCCCTCTGACTATGCCAAAGGTCCTCATCAGTGGCTTGGTAATAATTTTCCTGGAAGATGGATTAGTCGAGCTGGATCTGTAGCTTGGCGTCATCCGTAGACTGATTTGATGCCATTAAATCTTTTTTGTGTGCTAGGTGCACTCAAGAAAAAAGTATGAAGTATCTATTAATGACTTTCAAACATTACAACACAGGATAGCACAAATGGGCACAACAAAGGAGAGCACAAATGGGGCCTAACAAAGGATAGCACAAATGGGCACAAGAAAGGATAACACAAATGTGCAACGAAATAATGTTGGTGCAATGTCAGTCAGCCTCTCATTCTGTCAATGAGAGGTGCAAGTCTTGTCTCCATGCTATATTAAGTCACTTTGAACAAAATAAATACTTTGTTTTATTTTAGTTTTGTTTAGCTTAGTTTTTTGCTGTATACATGAAAAGGAATCGAAAACTAGAAAAAATCCAAAGGGCAATTAAATTTAGTTTTTTTTTATCCCTTATCAATTGTCAAAATTTGGTTGTTTAACCTTAAAATATCCTGTTTAGCGTATTTGGGACTTAGTCTGTCTCCATTTGAGAAATTTCAGATTTACCTTGAAGTCTGTTTGTTTTTGTATTTTTTAAAATTATTTCTACATTTTTCAAAAAAGGAGACAGTGTTGTTTAGTGACTATGGCTCTGCCAAGCCAACGGGAGTAATTTTATGGAATTTTGATTTTTAACATAAAAATGGCAAGCTTCATTGGCAAAACCTAAATTTATAACACTATTCACGTGATTACTGTGTGTTCAACACCTCCTGGGGTCATACGCTCTTATAAAATATCTGTATTAATAACGTTAGCGGAAATTAGAACACTCAAGTAATCAATAAGTTAGAATTAATTTATGTACCTTATCGGAAGGTTTGTGAAAATACAAAGATTGACATAAACAGACCTTATGGATTGTATTATGTAAATATTTACTCATTTAAAAGGAAATGGAAATTTTTCTTCTACCATTTAAATATTTTATGCTTTCTTTAAAAGCATTTAGTTTCATAATGTGTGTATATAAATAAGACTAGTGGGAACTAAAAAATATTTAGTGGAAAATTCATGTAAAGTAATTGAAATTAAAACTCTGATTTCAGGAGTAAATTATTATTACGGTATTTTATGATAATGGTTAGTGGTTCTTTAAAAAATAAATGTTACTCACTTTTTCATAGTCATCCATTTTGTCCAAAACTGAGCACCTGTTGACAAAAAAAAATTCATTAAAGTTTATACAACAATACAAATTGAATTAAAATATATATCTAGATATTTATTTATCCATTAATGATAGGAATATCTGTGTATTATTTCATCCTTTGATTAGTTAAGAGGAGATATAAAGAATATAGAGATAATTAGGAAAGAATAAAATATAATGCGAGTGAAGATACATTTTAAAGAGTATTATATTATAATAAAAACCTTATTCAACCATAATAAATAAATGAATAAATTATTATTATTTTTATTATTATTAATTTTATTATTAATTTTATTATTTTTATTATTATTATTATTATTATTATTATTAGCACCACGTCTCACTATCCGTTTGGGTTATACACACTTACACTAATGTTTAATGGTAGGGTGATTGTGAGATGACATGTAGGACATAGAGTTAAACGTGATATCCGAACCACGGTGGAGGTCTGGAATAGAACACATTCATAATATGTGATTAACACACGTCTTATAAGAGGTGAATCAAGGATTTGGCAATCAGAAAAGTCTGTGCAATAAAACATTACTTGATTTCATTGTCTTATAATGGCTGCAGGCAAAAATAATTTGGTTTATCAATATTTTATTATTATTTAAATAGTTTCAGTTTTTTTTTCTTCAAGGCTTAAGACAAATATTTGAGAACTGGTTAGAATATTAAAGGTCTATATGTAAAATTAAACTAATTATATCTGCTGAAAAAATATTTTAATTACTTTGGACAAAGGTTTTTTTGTCTAAAAATGTAAAAATACTCACCTTAACTCACGGGCCATTTCAATTCAACCTTAAGAATCCTTTTTAACCTCATTTAAATACAACTGTCCTCATCTCTAACAAATTAATCTAATTAGTACATATACAACCTAAAGGAATGGTTACCGTAATGAGACGTTGAATTAATATAGTGATTAAGAGTTTTTTCTAATATCCAAGAAGATAAGTGAAATTTGAACAAATAAAATTAATTAAAATATAATAAATAAATATAATAAAAAGAAGGAAATACTTGAAATCGTCAAATATATTTGCATTCTTGACGGATCTCATTCATATATGAAAATATTTTAAATATATTGAGTCAATAAACAATCTGGACATCTGTAGATAGGCTCAAAACGTCACTGACCTATCCTTAAAAATATTACGAATCTGAAAAAGTTGAATATAGAATAGTGACATAAATTATGCGCTTGGAAAATATACCAATATATGCTTTATAAGATGTCAAACATTAAAGATATTCTTTTTCAAAATAGGTAAAGGCTGAGATATAAATAAGAGATGGATGTCTGAAAATTGTTTCTGCAAATTTCATTCATCACCATGGTTTTCCAATTCAATTTTCACACTTTTTCAGGTGCGAATCCTTTAAAATTATCCTTCTATTCTTACCCCCTTAGATTAAACCACCATTTAGTTTGATATAGAAATTAAAATGTCTCACAGTTTACGTTTGAAAAAAAAATCTTTCAAGAGAATAATCAATAATTTTGGGGAAAGAATCACTTTTTCTTGTAAATAATAATCAGATTATTATGTAATATTATGTGTTCCATATTGAACCAATAGTTTTTTTTCGTTAGTATTAATTGTGTTAATTATATATGACGTTTAAAAATTCACATACCTTTAATTTATTGAAATTTTTGTGTTAAGATATTTTCTATATTCAACGTAGGTAATTAAATTTAATTCTAAAAGATGTTTTGAAATAAAAAAAATAGATTTATCAAATAAATAATGTGATATTTTCATAAATAAAAAATTTCTGACTAATATATTTTTCATTCGGGCTGAATATTTCAAGGATAGTGAAAAATACAGATCGTATGATAAAGCTTTTGTTGTACGTTTGTTTTTAATTTTAAATATAACATTCGTTATAATCTTGGGGTTCACAAAGTAGCTTTCTGGAACAACCCCACAGGTGTATTATACCAGTTGAAAGTTAGTTTGTAAGCCGTGTTCTAATAAAAAAAATTGAGACTAGGTCATTAACTTTGACAAAGTCAGAAAATGAGAGACTTTACGGTGTTTACAAGGTTACAAACAAATGCTAAGCCACTTATGGTGAAGTGTGGCTAATACTTAGAAACCTAAGACTTTAGAAATATCACGTTAATAAAGCACCGAACAAAATAAACATATATATAGAAGGAAGTATTACTTGAAATTAAGAGAGAAATAAAATAACTTAATTATACATAGAATATAAAACTATATATATTAATAAATATATAGTTTTACTAGCTGACCCGGCAAACGTTGTTTTGCCATATAAATAATTTTTAAGTAATTTCTAGTGTAGACAAAAAATAGCTTACCTATTGTAAGTGTGTAAGAATGTGGTATATGCGTGAAATAGGCATGGAGCGCTGTGAACGATGAAAAATGATTAAATTACTAAAATGGCTATTAAAAAATAGGGGTTGGTGATAAAAGGGTAAATATTTAGGGTTGTATGTATTTTTTAATGCGACATAATATAAAAAATAAAGATATTAAAAAATGTCTAAAAATTATAGAAAAATGTTAAGGGTGGACAACCCTTATCACTAAGGGGTATGAAAAATAGATGTTGGCCGATTCTCAGACCTACTCAATATGCTCACAAAATTTCATGAGAATCGGTCAAGCCGTTTCGGAGGAGTACGGGAACGAACATTGTGACACGAGAATTTTATATATAAGATATTCTATGTATATTAAAGTTATTTTATTTCGCTCTTCATTTCAAGTAATACTTCTTTCTTAATATTTATTAAAAGATATTTAAAATATGTTATATTAATAATAAAACCATTATTCAAACAAGTATAATATAACAAAGTGGCATTTATAATAAAGGCTCGACAACATATAACTTACCTCGATTTTACCAATAGTATTGTAATAAATAGCAATAGATAAAATCCTAATTCTTTAAACGCCATATAATCTGCAAATTATATAATTGAAAAAATTATAAATATTATATTATATATCCAAATTTTAATGATAGATTATTTAGATAATTTCTTTATTACAATAAATATAGTAAAATTAAAGTATAAAAAGGGTCGTCTTGATCAATAAAACTGACAATATAAAATATTAAAAAAATAATTAAATTTATCGATTCAAAATTATTGCTTTTGACAGTAAAATTAAATCAGTTAAAATAATATTTTAGTGTTATATATATTTTATCTAATCCACACATTTACATTAAGGAGGTAGGGAAGAAGAAAGTGAATTTAGAGAATAAGCACTCAAATTTGTATGTAAACAGGTTAGTAAACCAGTCAAAATAACAGGTCGACAGAGATTCAAACCCTACCTCCCCGTCACTAGATAGTAATGTAAGCCAAGTCATAAATATTTCTCCACGTTCATGTATAATTTTTAATATCCATACAAAAGGCATTTTAAAGAATGATGGTCACCAATCTGGCTGCCTCTTATCTTGATGTCAAAGTCACTCGCTACAGATCCTGAGGTACTGGGTTTTATCCCCAGCACTTCAATTTTATATTTTTCTGTGAAGCAGTAGGTCTAGAATGGAGTTAACTCAGCCTCATGAGGTCAATTTAGAAGCTACTTGAATAAATAAGTAACGGTTACGTTAAAGAAAACTGAGATTAGTGTGGTAGAATATTGAAATTTTCTTGGCAGTTGTGGGGGCCATCTCACATCGTAATTAAGGTCTGAACACACTTATATCTAATTATGAAAAATCCTAAAATGTTAAAAGTCTCTCCTCAAAATTTCTAAAAATTTAAAGACTTTATTGTAGGTAAAGTATTCAATTAAATTTTTTTATTAGATACAAATTATCTATCTCAAGTAACTAGAAGATAATGAAGATATAAAATTTCAAATGAGAGTAGGAAAAAAGTTATGGGCTGGAAACTTCCAAAACTATAATTATCAAGTATTTATAGGGAGGAAAGAGTGAAATTTGGTGATATGGTAAAAAGACCACAACAAAATCCCAAAATAAAAAAGAATGAATTGAGAAATTGCACCATCGGTCAAAAAATTGGGGGAGGGTGAACGTATTTACAAAATTATAGATGCATCACCTTTTAGTGGGGTATAAAATGGAATATTTGCTAATAGCTAGAAACTTATGACATATTTTTTATTTTAAAATTAAGATCTGGGTTATAGAATTGCTAAGAATTAAAAAAAATATATTTATCTATACATGGTAGGACATTTAAATGTTCGCAAGCCATTCAGATGACCATTCCAAATAATAATAATAATAATAATAATTTAAAAAAGTACTTTAAATTTGACATCTCGAATATGATTCCAACAAATGGTCTCAATATTTTCTAAGCCCATGGAAACAGATAAAAGTTGAACGAAGTATTTGGAAATAAAAAAATAATATGAAATATAGAAGTTGACAGTTTTATTTTCTACAGGCAAATGAAAAAAAAAATCTAAAAACGAAAATCACAAAAAGTAAATATTATCTTAAAGGGCATCCTCAACTTTGTTATTACATAGCTAAACATCAAAGGATAAGTTATCGCCTACACAGGAGTGAAATAAAATATTAACAACTTCCGGTGACATAACTTGGTGAACCATGATGCTCTTTGCAAAACCACTGTGCTTATATATTCAATGTTTCTCTATTTTTGTCTATTATTATTTTTGTTTAATAATATTATGGTCATATTAAATGAATGAGCTTATTTTTCTTTGTGGCCCACGGAAAAATAGCCTGCTCGTATATCCAGCAGACGCCTCACTCTGAATATGAGGAAGTAAATCCCCTTTCACCCATATTGTGACATGAAGAATGAGCAAGTGAACTGCTTGTCTAAAGTTTTACTGACTCATTCTTCATGCCACAATATGGGTGGAGGGGGATTGACCTCCTCCAATTCAGAGTGAGGGGTGTCTGCTGGATATAGGAGGTGGAATACTTTTCCTTGGGGCCACCCTGTATCTATTCAAATGAACACAAGCTCCTGGGTGAAGACAGGCATAAATACTAGTACTCGTAATAACCTTAAGCCCAAAGATAATAAATGGCTTTGTTGAATTGGTTGTTAGTTATTCACGTTAGCATATAAAATCTTTATTCGATTTTATATTTAATTTATATTGATAAGTATTTATTAAATTAATTTTACGGAGCTCTGCTTGGACTTTCCCATCCCTCCAATGATTAAAAATGGAGATATTTACTCAAAACTCAAAATATATGTCAAACTAAATAATATACTAAAGCAAATACGTGCAAAAATTGTGTTATACTTGCGTTCAACATTTTTTGACTCCCTGATTTAAATTTTATTATTTAATTTTGAAAGGATTAAAGCTATCACTATTATAATTAGACCAAAAGGAAAAAAAGATCGATTTTAGGTCAACAAGTGTCAACGCTTCACATTGAAAATTTAACCTTTATGTTAAAACTTTTGACCTTTTATTAGGGATTATGGCTATTGAATTTTTATTGTTATTTCTTATTTATAAATTTAGAGCAATAAAAAATGTAAATATTGCCTATTGAGCCTAAAATAAGAGAGATAGATCATTGCTATACAAACATTTCCCCTAATAGGTTAAAGTAAAAGGAACATAAACTTTTTGAGAGAGACTATGGAATTAGATAAATATGGCGGTAAAACTTAAATAGTATTTCTGTACAGCTAAAGTTAACCAATTTGTATTTATATATTTGCCAATATCCTAGAAACTATTGATTTTATAGGTTTATATTTCAAATAAAGATTTTTTATTTTTAATAGTACTGCAATTTTGTAATGATATCTTTTTTGGTATCTTAAATAATTTCGGGGATAAAGAAATATTTGTTTCTGTAACGTATACCCTAAAAATCATTTTTATAGGAAAATGAAAATGAAATTTTTAGGGTCCAATTCCATAAACAGTTTAGTGCAACCCTATAAAGACCTTAGATACCAAGTTTTAGCCAACCTGGTAAAATAGCTTAGACTCTAATCCAAGGTACAGACAGACGGACAAACTTACAGATAGACGTACAGACAGAGATATAGAAAAAAAAATCAAAAACAAATTTTCAAATTCGTTGGGGAAGTAGGGGGAGAGTGTCATTAAACGTAGAAATTCATCAAAATCTCGAGTTCTACTTTTTTTACGATCACAGTAATTTATCTACCTGCAAGATAACGATAAAGTAAAAAGATGGCATCTCCTATAAAAAAGGAAATTAATTCAGAGTGTAGGGCTATAAACAACGTGTAAAACAGGCTGGGTATTTCTAAACCCAAAAAACTTTGAGAGATAAAACTATGCTATTGGTCTGATTAAAATAAATAATAGGTTGGGATACATTTTTTGTCATTTTTTTGTGAGCTTGCTGTCTTGAACCATCTAACCAAGTAATTGTCTAGCTTAAAATTCAAGCAACATAAGAATCAATAACTTCGAATATTCATTTAATTATTTTATTTATTTAGTATCATTAAGTGTATTGTCTTTTTTACTTACATAATGAGGAAGTTCTGTGACTATAATTCATTTCACAACCTCCATTTTACGTTATTTATTTACCTGAGAAATGTGAAATTACGTCATTATTCATTCAATAATATATCCCGTCTAAAAAGTGGTCCAGGAAAGATTTTTTTTTACTATTCTAAAGTAGCTGTTGACTATTTGTTATCTATTAAGGAAATAAATGAAGTTACGATTCAGGGTTGAAACGAGGTGAAGTAACTGTCATATAACAAAGTAATGGACGATGTTAAAGGCTTGACTTGATGAAGATTACGTAGGAAATGAGTTAGGAGGGGGTTAAACAATTCAGTGCTAGGGTGATATTATCTAGAGTAGAGTGGGGGTGTAACAAAAGACATTCCTTCACAATAGGGAAGGTTTTAAGACGAGTCAGTGGGGGGTCCTTAAGGAATGGTCTACACAAGGGAAGGTGATGGGCAAGTGAAGTAATCAGGTGAATTATCTCCAAGTACTTGTCGCATGTTAAAGTCTAATATCTTCAATTAGAGGAAATTTATATATTAGGAAACTTAATAAATAAATGGCAGGGCAATATCATCCTGACATTCTCATATTTTGTATTAAAGCTTCGAAAAAAAAAATATATATGTATTAATTTAATAAACTATCCTTAAATTAGTTTTACCCAACCCTTTATTTATATACTTCAAACCAAATTTTAAAATAGTTTTTAACAAATTTATAATTTTATAAATAATAAATTATTTGTAACCATCCTAAATTAATTGTAATTATTTCTAAACTAACACTATTTATTCTATCACCACATCTTACTACCCGTTTGAAGTATAGGCCTATGCGCTATGTAAACTCCTGTGCTAGGTGCTAAGAAGATTTAATTTAAAGGAAGTGCACCCAAATTTGAATGAGGAGTGGAAAGCTATTTAGAAAAAACTACAATCTGTTCAACCGACCGGAACTAATCCCCGAACTTCTAGTATCTGACATTCTATTCCAACACGAGAATAGAGAGTTTAATAAACTACGTGGCCCTAGAGGCAAGTAATATACTATTTATTATGAAAAGCTCTTCACAGATACCCATTTTAAACTCAATCTTAAAGGCCAATTTCAAAAAAACTCATTTTTTTCTCTAATTTGTCTTTTCTAGATTACAAAAAAATTATTTATTTTAGAACCATTAAAGACAGATTATTCATTATCATGTAAAATAATACCCCGACATCTATAATGAAGAAACCCGATATAAACACTTTAAAATATATACAAAATTTCTCAAAATCTCTTTTCAGTAAATTACTATTTGTCAAACAAATTATACAGCGCTATTTGGTATATCGCCCTCATACTAGGTAACCATTTTAAACAAAATTATCATAGCCTGTTTTTTTTTAAATTTAAAATAGTTTGGTCAGGAAGCCAGGGAAACCAGAAATGTGCAGAACTACTTTGGGACCAAGAATTCAAACAAAAACATAAAAGTATTTAGTTCCGCACCAAAAATGTTATTTTAATGAAATCATCAATTATTGAGTATTGGTTTCACACTTATATTGGAGTATATGTTGTATCTACAGTGGAAACTTCAATCTAAATGCATCTCCCAAATTGTGAGGGTCATAAAAAATTTTACATATTCGCAATAATTGTCCAGCAATTTCCAATAAGAAACATTACAAGATCAAAAATAAAAACTGTAGTTTTTTTTAACGGGTACTATGTTGGTAATTAAGTAAAATGAGTGGAGTTCACCTTCATAAACTGTAAAATAGGGCCTAAGCTCAGATGGGAGATAATTTTTTTACATACATTTCTGCTTCTAGAATTTGGCCTGCGTCAGTTTTTTATTCAAGCCATAAATTTTTTTCCTACCGTTTTGTTAGGCTTGTCAAAGCTTCATATGTCTTATAATCTAACTTAAGACTAGGACAGGCACAAAATCCAGTCCCCAGCCACCAATTCGTCATTTTTAAAGTATAAACGCACAGGGCACTATTGATACATTTTTCAGCTATATTGTGAATCGAACCTGAGACCATTGGCTAAGTACACAGACACACTACTACCGAGCTAATGTGTCGGACCATAAATAATTCAATATTATACCAGTTTAATACGTTAGAGATAATTTTATATTATAAGAATCTTTGATTCTGCCCAACACACTCTACAGTACACTATAATAAAAAAAAATACTAACAAATGAACATTATTAAAGTTCTGAATGTAATAATTATATTTTAAACATAAAACATTATATATATTTTTCTTATACGTGCAAATATATCAACTAATTTGTTTTAATTATTAAAAGCAGTTATAAATTATACGTTGATCATTACAACCTAGGTTTACAACTCTTTGTCCATAAGAAACTCAAAAATAACGTGGCCACCATAACGTAGGCCTGCCATTCAACCCTATTCATAGACATCCCCCACACCACATTAAAATCCCTGGCAACCAAATTCTTTCAAATTTATTTCACCATAACCTCAGCTTTAAAAAACTAAAATTTGTTGTACATACCCGTCCTCACCTAAACGAACAAAATTGCCATCCTACCTCAGCCAATGCGACTTGATTAAATGTAATATTTTTCAAGATGCATACAAATATAGAAGTTGGCAATTAGGTAATGTCTCCATTCTTGTGTTAGTTAATTACTCTTAGGCACCCTCAAAGTAAATACTAAAACTATTTAGAAAAAATAAAATTTACATTTAAGTGAATATTTGTTGGACAAGTTGTATTAGATTGAAATGAAGAATATATAAATAGGTAATGAACACATAATATATTTGGACACTAGTTAAAAATATTTGTAACAGATATGGTAATATTAACTACAAGTTATCTTAAAATTAGATTAAGAATGTGTAAGAAATTATAGAAACCATCTAAAAATTAGGTAAATTTTAAAATAGACATTTGAGTCATAATTAGACATAAAACTGATTTGTAAAATCAAAGGATGATGTGACTATGCATCTATTAATATTATTATATTATTCTCTAGAAATAATAAAAATATGTTATTAAATTTGAGAAAATTAAAATTGAATTTATTTCTTAGTTGCAGTTCCCGGTTCCTTAATTCCTGGCTCCATGTCGTTAAAATAACTCTGCAGAATTTGCAGCCAGGAAACACGGAACAGGAAACTACCACTAATAAATAAATTCAATTATAATTTTTTCAAATTTAATAACCTATTTATATTAATTCGCAAAAATAATATATTAATATTCAATATATGCATGGTCATATCATCCTTTGAATTTACAATCTAGTTTCAAGTGTATTTATGACTCAGATGTATATAATTTTAAAAATTACCTAATTTTTAGATGGTTGCTAAACAATTTTCTAAAACATATTATTAATTAAATTGTAACATAAATTGTAATTAATATTACCAAATCTTTTACAAATATATTTTAGCTATTGTGCACATATATTATGTTTATATTACATATTTATAATTTTTTCATGTTAATCTAATACAACTTGTCTAACTAAAATTCACTTAAAATTGAATTTCATTTTTTTCTAAATATTCTTAAGCGTTCCTCACTGAGAAATTCAAATGTTTCTCAAAATGCTATCAAGGTGTTGAGGTAGGGAACTAAAGAAAAAAATGGTGTATTAGCAGTTTATGTAAAAATATTTTTTTAACCAAAATAATAAAAAAAAATATTGATTCAAAGCAAAAATAATTTAATTTACTTCTAAAGGTGATATAAACAGTTAATGGATATCTTTAAAGAGCATAATGGTCTTACATGACCATTTTTTTATATTAACAATAAAAGTTTTCATTAAATTCCAAGCCACCCTTGACAGATATTTAACAACTTTTAATACAACCATCAGGAGAAAATATATTTGATTGTACTTTAGCAATATTTAATTTATTTTGATACAAAAATGTATATGAAAATTGCAAAAAAAAAATTATCACATCTTTTGGATCCCCAAGTTAAAGTTTTTTTCCATACCCTAATAGAAACTCTGATTTAATACTACAGATCATCTTATATTACACTTTCTGAGACGGATTTTTGCTCAGAGTCTCTTTGATATAGTATACGTCACAAGGAGATAGATTTGGTTCCTTTGTCCCAAGCTTTGAACTAAGATTTAGCTTCCTCCCTCCAAGGCCCACTACCCCACTACCCCTTCTCCAAGACAAATAATCGTGTGCCAAAGAGGTCTATAGAATTTGAAACAAAGACTTATAAGAAAAGCTTGAAATAAATCAGATAAAGAATTTATTATTTGAGTTATAATTAATGAAGTGGGAAAAAGTCTATAATACGGAATGCAGACGATTAAAAATATTGTAATAACAAAGGACATAATATGTATTAAAATATATAACAACATTCTAGTATACATGGCGCAATGAAGACCTATTATTCTCAATATATTTCTTAACCTAATATTATGGATGAATCAGTTCGGTTTTTCCCTACTTCTATTAAATACCATTTTATCCCTCAAAAACAGAAATATAATTTCAGTGTACGTTAGTCAATTTTTTTTCTAGCTAAATAAACTAAATAAATAGTACGACGCAATCGGACACAATTTTTCATATTATAATTTGAGACAATATTTACAAACACAGGCTATCAATACACTCAATTATATATATGTTTATCTATAATACAAATTTACAATATTAATTTTAATTTAAATAAAACTTTCTTGTAATCCATTTCGAACCAAATCTTTAAGTCTATTTTAGAACAATTTCAAGTTTTTAAAGATAGTTCAAATTTTATCAATCCTTAAACTTTAAATCTAGGATAAATCTCATAATTTCATATAAGAGCTTGGACCAGTTGATCATACTATAGGCTATATTATATATATATTTATATATAAGAATTTAATAAAGTCCAGAAATATAATTTTGGTTTAAGGACAAGGTACACACAAACATACAAAATTGCAAAACCTACATTTTATGATTCGGATGGCACGTAAAAAATAAAGATCGCTAAAGCAACTAAGGCAATATCTTTAAACGATTAGAATAATTTATTTACATGATAAATTTAGATAAAATATGATTTAAGAATATTTTTGTATAAATTAAATTGGATTTTCTTTCAGATAAAAATTCCTCCATTCCTTAGTGCAAAAACAGTCCTTTAATAAAAAAAAATGTTACTCAAAAATATCATAATTTTTGAAGATTTTAGTAAAACGTAACAGTTAGACAATCCATGTTGTAAGTGTTTATTTGAAATTCCTGGCGGGCAGGTTAAAGCTATATATTAAATTAATATTTGGTACAAGTACACATTAGGGCCCTGTGTTACCATAAAAAGCACTTCAGAAAGCTTATAGAGGTGTATCAAATTTATAATATTTTTCATAGTGTTCGTCAGTCAGGGGTTTATATTGACATAAAAAAAAACTTTAGATATCTTCAAGAACATTTATAATGTATAATTTTTTCTACCCTCTGTAAACTGAATAATGTGCCCAACAAATAAACCACCCCTGAAATTTTTAGCTGACAATGGCCTTGAAATGCGGTCAAGAACACACTCATTATTACGATTTGCAACCTGTGTGTTTGATATTAAATTAAAATTAGCTTTAATTACTATCTTGTGTTGTATATTTGCCAACATAACACTCATCCCAAATAGCAGATGGCTGTGTTAACCGACCGATCGTGATACTATTGGTCACTCATATGTAGGTGAAGATTCCAACACTTCCATCACATACGCTGCCTTAATGAGCGAAAAATGATCCTGAGCATGGCACGAATATTGTATAGCTCAGTGGTAGAGTTTTGGCGCGCTAAACCAATGGCAACGTGTTTGATTACAATGTAGAGGTGTCATTTTTTAATTAATATATATTAATTGGTTGGTAATAGATATTTCTGGAAGAAATAAAGATATAACATTTGTTTTGCATTGTTGGTACCCGTAATCCGGAATAAATGGGTGTAGAACTGAGAAAGATGTATTATTATTATTATTATTATTATTATTAGCACCACGTCTTACTACCCGTTCGGGTTATACGCACTTACGCTAATGTGTAATGGTAGGGTGATTGTGAGATGAAATGGAGGACCTACAGTTTAACGTGGAATCCGAACCATGGTGGAGGCCTGGCATTCCCCACATTCACAAGATGTCTTGTCAGAGGTGAAGGAATGGTTTGGTAATCAGATAAATCTGTGCCGGGACCGAGGATTGAACCCCGGGCGCCAGCACAGAAGTCTGACATCTTACGAGAAAGATATAATTTATAAGAAAGGTACTCTCGTTTTCCTTAATTACTATTTAGTAAAAACCGCTTCTGTGGAGTAGTTGGCTAACGCGCTTGTTGTGTTGAGCTCGACTGCTGAAGACGGAGAGATCGAGGTTCAAATCTTGGTCGGGTGAACTGGGAGTGGTTTTTCCTAAATGGTTTTCCAATCTTCCTCCACGCGAATGTGGGTTCACTTCCTCTAATTCAACCTTCCCAGTTTCTAATCTATTATCGTAATTAGTACCTAAAGCGCATAACCCGAACGGGTAGTAAGACGTGGGGCTAAAATAATAATATTATTTAGTAAATACATATTAAGGGGAGCAACTGTTTTCCTTGATCCTTATCCTAACTATATATTTATATTGTAAAATATGTGAAAAATATATAGAAAATAGTCGGAAATGACTTCAAAAAGCATTCATAAAATAATATACACTGTTACAGAAACATATTATTTATTATGTTCATTTTGAGCTCATTTTAAAGAATTCTATATTTATCAAAAATGAGTGTCTGCCCACAATTCAGAATATATCGTTTTATAAAATAAATTAATATTGACATTTACAGACATAAGAATTCTACAGCTTTTTAATGATAAGTCATTTCGTATCTCAAAGATTTGCTGAGAGGTGTTAGTTAAAACATTGTTGATTACCGCTAATCTTAACTACCCTTAAAATAATTTTCATGTTCAACAATGCCTAAATGTTACTTATAATAAGTTTTAGCTAATTCTAAAAAAATAAATATTTTTTTGCTCTTCGCCTTTAAAGTAAACTATCGTTAATTATGTTATGATAGTGTGAAACTCCCAACTTAATTACACGATAACTTGGTAACATAAGTGTGATGGATACTTAAGTGATGATCCAACACATAACTTTTAACATTTAAGATTCTTCTTCGCCTTCGTCGTGGTAATTATTATCTCAAAGCCTGACAGTTAGATGTCTAATTACAAAAAGTGTTATTGGAAACCTAATGTAAATCCTATATACAAAGTTTTCCCTGTGTGTCTAAAGACACACAGAAAAACACTTTTCTTTTAATTTTCAATGAGTCGTGAAAATAACATCAACAAACTCTATTTTTTTAATCACAATACTCTCTCTCTCTGCAAAAGGTTATGAAAAAGTTAAAACATCCACATTAAATACGCAAGTGGTTTGAAATACTATTTATGTCCAATAAATCAAACCATCATAAAACAATACAGATTTGCTACTTAATTAGTTTGGTGCAATGCATTTTACTATCTTTAAAGGAGATTTATATTTAAATTTACTAATGAGGTACCAATAAAATATAATAGAGAGAAAATCTAACAGCCTTTGATATAAGGAGGATTGGCGTTACATTTAAGAAAAAAAACTGTCAATAACTTGGCATCGAATCCTGGTCTGTCTACATCTAGAAGATTAGACTCGAGGTTCCTGCTGTTTAGTCAACGGATCTACCGATGCAGACTTACACATAATAATAAAATAGAAAATTATGCTTTTTCTGTACAGCTTAGTAGCATATATTTTAATATAAATATTATATCTTATGGTTTGATCATAAATACCGTTTGTTAAAGGCAATAGTTTTGTAGGTTTTACATACAAACTTATTTTTGACCAAAAATCAATTCAAATTTTCTTCAGTAGAAACTTAAGAATTTGATATATTTCTCATGGTGACCTCCACTGTTTTATAATAACTGTCAAGGGTACCCTGGGATTTAACAATAGCCTTGTATCTCCATTTAAAATAATTTTCTTATATAATGTTGTTATGCTCATTGCATATATTCAACAAAATAATGTTTGTTTAACCTTGGAAATTAAATTAAGCTCTATATATTTATATTAAAGAACTATTTCATTTTATTTGACCAAATTAACATTGGCTATGAAAGCTAAAAAAAACACTGACCTTTTCTTTCGTACCCTATATCTCCAACTTAAGGGCGATATTATTATTAAAACCGATTGGTAAAACAAAATTTGACCATGATGCTATAAATGAATTGATTTAGAGGATATGAACCAACATTAGCATGGAGTAGGAATATCTCGAGCTATCGTAATATAAACTCAGCACGTTAGTAGCGCCAACCACCCCTGGTTGCCTATGGCAGTTTCTAGGTCTAAACCTGAAAAACTCCAACCCCCGCACCCCGGAGGGTGGGTTGAGGTGGTTCAATCCGGATAAACGGGAAGGCGAGAATTAACACCTCCTCCCCTTGCAGTAACTCACTGATTGGACCGACACAGGAAGACCACGTGCCTTCCACCTAACCAGGGTGATAGCCGGATCTATTTACTTCCCCTCACAAAAGCGACCTTACGATCTACACTCTTTCTAGTGAGTAAGAAATGAGATTACGCCCATTGCACGGTGGTAAAGTAATTCCACACTACTCTTGCGGAAAAGTTAAGGTGACCATGTTCTAGCCCAAGCAATACTAACGGTCTGGGTTAGCACCGCAGCTCTAAGATGGCTCACCGCAAGAATGGTGAGGCCAACGCCAGCAGGCCCAGAACCCCAAGAGCTCGGACCAAACCACGCTGTCAACGCCATCACTAGTCGGCCATTAAACTCAATGCTGCACAGAGAACAACCCATTTCTGGGACGCAACCACAAGCTACAGTAGCCCCATGGCTTCTTTGGTGCTGACTGACAGCTCACAGCTGACAGCTAAAAGCTTTGAAAAGTTAGCAAACAAAATTATGTATCCCTACGCCAAACCATACGATCCGAAAAAACATGTGTTTAGCAGCTGTCGCTTCTGAGAGCCAAAATTGAGGTATTATACCTAAATGTTGACTGTCAGAAGTCAGCTGTGAGCTGTCAGTCAGCACCAAAGAAGCCATGGGGCTACTGTAGCTCGTGTCGTGGGCTTTTCGACCCAGCCCTGTTTACTCCTTATAACAGAAATAGTCAAACGGGGGCACACCAGTCCACAGGGCTACGACCGAGCATCAGTAGGTAACCGATGCAAGCATCAGTTTCTTTGGCAAGGGGTAGGAATGTTAAACCTCAAGGTAGTAAGCAATTGTTGAAAAAACCAACCCTGAATAACCTGGTTGAGATAATAATAATTATTATATTTATCACCGCGTCTTACTACCCGTTCGGTTTATACGCTTTAAGTACTAATTACTCTAATGGATTAGGAATTGGGAAGGTTGAATTAGCGGAGGTGAACCCGAATTTGCGTGGAGAGAGAGCGTGGAAAACCATTTAGGAAAAAACCACCCCCAGTTCACCCGACCGAGATTCGAACCTCGATCTCCCCGTCCTTAGCGGTCGAGCTCATCACGACAAGCGCGTTAGCCAACTTTTTCACCGAGGCGGGTTTTAGATTATAAATTCAATACCGCTTCGGTGGCTGCATGATATAACGCACTACACTCGTGTTGGACTAGATTGCTGATGATGAGGGGGAGATCGAGGCTCGAATCTCAGTCGGGTGTACCGAGTGTGCTTGATACCAAAATGGGTTTCACACTATCTCTTTCTACTCAAATATGGATACACTTCATCTGATTTCAACCTTCCTTAACCCTAATATCATTAATGTCATTAGTATATAAGCATACAAAACAAATTAGTAAGATGCTGTGCTAAAAAAATAAAATTATACACCCAACTACCCCAGCAAAGGAGAATCCCACAAGAATAGGATCACAAGATTTTACTCATTGCCATTAAAATGATTCCGGTTTGTTTGAGTGATTGAAAATAAGAGCCAGTACTGCCCCTCCGGATAATACGTAATGTATTTATTCAATAACCCACTTGGTTGGCTGCATAATCAAAATACAGTATTTTTGCACAGAATAGATAGCCAAAAACAAGGAATTTTGTGGTTAAAGTCTCAGTTGTGTGTATTAATGGTTTTCTTAGAGGGTTTCCCACCCTCCCTCTACGCAAATATGAGTAGGATTCTCCTAATTTTAATCTTCCTCATTATTAAGCATACTAGTACAATTAGTTCATATGCGTACAACCCAAACGTGTAATAGGACTTGATTATTTAAAAAAAAAACAATGTGCAGTATATTGGACCCTTAGTTATAAAACAATTAAATTTAGAACAAGAAGATAATTTCAAAAGTCTAAATAAAAAAAAATAATACATTTTTAGCACAATTTTCATATTACACTAATTACTTTAATGGATCTGGCATTAATAATGTTATATTCGGAAGAAGTGTACCAGAATTTGCGTGGAGAGAAGTGTTGATAACCATTTTGAAAAAAAAAGACTTTCATTACACCCGAACAAGAATCGAACCTTGATCTCACCTTTATTGTTAATCTAATCTACGGCGTGAATATTGCGCTAAACCACGCAGACAATTAAACAGGTCACCCCAACTTAAACAGGTCAAATAATATATTCTACATAAATAGGTTTTAGTTTAAGACATATTATTCATGATCAAATCAGCAATAACCAACAGTGCCCTTAAATTTTTTGAAAATAAATTCAAAGGAAGATAGCGTACTAAGTCGTTTGTGGTATTAAACTCGTTAAATGAAAAGCGCTCCCTCTTTAAAGGCGTAATATCACAGAAATTGGTTTAGTTACGCTGCCGAGAAACCAACTTTATATTTAAAACCCCCCACAATTCTCCCCGCCCCCCACCCTCTCATCCTTAGTTGTGTGGTGGTTAAAAGATAATACTTTTTAGTAGTTTCCCCTTTTAAATGGTTGTGCGGTACGTCGAAAAGTTTTCAGGAAAAAGTTTTTGGCAGTTGAGACTTGGGGGGAACAGTTTCGGATGCTTTTGTGTAAGTTATCCCAAGGAGAAGACCTTCACCATTTAGTCAGCCCCATACTCTTCCCTGCACCCCAAAAGCCAACTTACCAGACCTCTCTTTCAAACAAACTTATTCATCAGTAAAGTTCACAAAATATGTTTCTGTTTGAGGAGATTAAAATTTATTTATTTTTTAATAAGGAGATGTACTCGGGAGATAGTACAAATTAATTATAAAATAAGCAAATATAGTAGAAACTATGCATAAAAAAAGGACTGTACAGACATTTAACTTCGCATCTTAATTAGTATAAGACCCTGTGGTGGTAGTCGTCATTGTACCTGGCTATGAACCAAGTGGTCCGTGTTTTGATTGCCTGCTGGCACTTTGGTATTTTATCTTAAGGATAATTATCCCAAATCTCACCAGGGGTTGGTAAATTTGGCTTGAGCTTGCCCACATCTCCATATTCACTATCATCATATCATATCACTGCGGGTACGACGTGTGAACAGCCTCCATTGGGTGACCTGGCGGTCTAGGGGTAAGGTGTCAGACTTCTGTGCTGGTGGCCGGGGTTCAATCCTTGGTCCCGGCACAGATTTATCTGATTACAAAACCCTTCCTTCACCTCTGACAAGACATCTTGTGAATGTGGGGAATGCCCGGCCTCCACCGTGGTTTAGATTCCACGTTAAACTGTAGGTCCTCCATTTCATCTCACAATCACCCTACCATTACATATTAGCGTAAGTGCGTATAACCCGAATGGGTAGTAAGACGCGGTGCTAATAGTAATAATAATAATAACAACAACCTCCATTGGTGTACCTTGGGCAACACTGTGAGACACCAGAGCGGCTAATAGTCTACATACAGGCGTCCGAACGGGTTATAATGTCCCTCCTCGTTAGTAATACCATACTGTATATATATTATAGTAGAATAGTAGGATTAATAAACCTTAGAAAGCACAGAACTAGCGTCTTTCATGAACCCACACAAGTAATCATAGCATCGCCCCCACTTTTATCCTTGGCCAATATATATATATATTATATATATATATATATAAATAATATATATATATTATATATATATATAGCCTACCCGTGTGTAAGCTTGGAGATCTGTCAGGACATATTTGGTCAAGGATAAAGGGGGTTGGGGGTTGGGGGTAGATGCTGTTATTAATTGTATGGATTCATGATTGACGTTAGTCTTTTGTTTTCAAAGGTTTATAAGTACTACCATTCTACTACCAATGTGATTTTAGTGTGAAGTTACAACAAATAGTTTAATGGTTGTAGAGAATCGATTGAATAAACGAGGTGGTATAAGGTTTTACCTACGGCCTGGCTGACAGCTGGTTGGTCCCTGTACTGACGTCGAACCTGGTTCCACGGGCTCAAGTGTCAGCACCAACTGGTACTTGGTGAACCCGATGACCTAGCCACCATAGCCTCGTGACCAACAGTGCAACCTCCTAGTTACGACCTTCCGTAATCAACCAGCCCCGGGGGGCTCCGAATTCTGCTCTTTAAACCCGCGTTCGGCCTGGTTTCTCCCTATGGTTTGTCGACATCTCCCCTTCGTGTCAATGGTTCTAGTTTTCTTTTTTACCGATTCATCACAACAAAACTTATACCTTTAGTTAATTAACTCACTATTCACAATATTGGATGTTTATTTTCACACGCTTTTCAATTCAAGCCGTTGGTGAAAATACAATAAAAAAAAGATAAAAATATTTTTTCTTATTAAAAATCATCACTGGACGTTAACACCTCGGCGTGTCGTCTGGATCAACCTCTTCTATTACTGTTGATATCTCCAATCTTCTCCCCCCTGTCACGTGTCTCCAGTATATATCTAATACCAGCTATGGTCTTCTACACCTCGTCCATCCATCTCGACAGTAGTCTTCAAATATATATTATTCACACTTATCCTTAATCTGTAAGGCTTTATTATGAATTTTGTCTTCCTATAGTTTCATCACATGCCTTAAACACTAGAACCATTACTTGTTCAGCGTCTCTTATAATTGTATAATCATTAATCCATTCCCCTTTTCTTAGTTCCGGATCCTATCACTTGTAATATTTTAAATACATATCTAACTACTGTTCTGCAACCTTCGATCTTTTTAAATATTTTGGCTCATGTAAAACAATGTGATCCCTTCCAACCAAAACAATCCTATCATAATTCGTGTTAAGACTCAACGCTTTTATATGGCCAACTTTTTTCTGTGAATGAGGTAAAACTATTAGTACTGATTCATTACTGTTGCATCACTCCATATTTCCCCTTGAGCCAGATTTCTTCAAGAATCAAAACTTGTTAGATTTGATTCAATTCGAATAACAGTTTTATTTGACCATCATTTGCGAACTACACATCCATTTCCAGAATGTGACTCTTCAGGAATTAATCCAGGCTTACGGTTCTTGATTTGGTTTGGTTGTTGGTTTTCTTAGATTGTTCAGTATTGGTGATGTACTCTTACTTTATTTTGATTATATCCTAGCTTGGAATTTTAAGTGTATGATATGAATTTTCAAGGGAAAAATTGAACCTCGAAAGGTTTACTTGCAAGGTGATAGAATATTGGAAACTATAAGTATTATTCTATGATTGTTAATATTTCCATACATGCAACCATATGTTGAATTGCAGGCTACCAGATATTTTGTTGATGGCAATAAGTAATTTAAGTGACCTGGCGGTCTAGGGGTAAGGTGTCAGACTTCTGTTCTGGTGGCCGGGGTTCAATCTTCGGTCCCGGCACAAATTTATCTGATTACCAAACCCTTCCTTCACCTCTGACAAGACATCTTGTGAATGTGGGGAATAAAAGGCCTCCACCGTGGTTCGGATTCAACGTTAAACTGTAGGTCCTCCATTTCATCTCACAATCACCCTACCGTTACACATTAGTGTAAGGGCGTATAACCCGAACGGGTAGTAAGACACGGTGCTAATAATAATAATAATAATAATAATAATAATAATAGGTAACTTTTTGATAAGAGATTATATCCTTAACAACTCATTTGGTTCCTGTACGGGTGTGATATTTTGTATTGTCTGTCACAAAACCTTGTTTGAAAACGATTCTGAAAATGCGCGTGGTTTCAATAATTATTTGAAGAATTTTTCAAAATATATTGTGCTCGTTAACACATAGACTTACTCATTATTCTACCCAAAAATTGACACATTTACTTATATCTTGTATGATGCGTGAAATGAAATAGTATACAATGTAGCATTAGCATTAGGAATAAAGGACAACACACTCCACCAAAAAGCTTAAATAAACATTGTTACATTGAGAAAAGAGGAAAATTTCGGTCCTACAAAGAGCATAAAAATCAACCTTCCCCCCATTACCAGAATTTCATTAAATTAATGTATTTATTTAGGTATTGTACAAAACTATTCATTTTATTGATACATTTCGTATCAATTTTTTTTACTACTTATAGCCCTAAAAATTTGCCATTATAATTTATTTCGTATAAAATATTGGTGGGGACACTATCAAAATTTGCAATATTCTTAAAGTTAAAGTTCCCTCACAATCAGTTTATGGGAAAAGGAGATTGACCATTTTGTTGGTAACATTAATATGGATGCAAATTTTAATTAAATTATTTTAAGTGATTTCAATGAATTCACCCTTTTCACCATTAAATAAAAATCCATTAATTTGAGGATTGGCTATTTATAGTTCAAAAATATTCTGGGGAAATCGGATACAAGTTTGAATTAAAATATTTGATAATCTTATCCCGATTGGTAAAATGGTCTTAGCCCTAGGTCGAAATACATGCAGACAAAAAGAATGTATCGCGAAAACTCCTTTTTCGAATTCATTGGGTAGAGACATTTCAAAATTTATCAAAATGTCAAACAAATATTTTTTATGATCATAAAAATTGACTTAAGTGGTTTCTCTTCTCACGTAACCTATTTATATTTTACGATGTTTATAAACTTTGAGATTAAATATGCTCAGGAGTTATAAAACTTTATGAATTATATCACACATGTCTCGTTTTACCAAGTTATTCTGGTTTCGTAAATAAGGTAATGTAATCTTATGGTCTGCATTTTATTAGCAACTTAACTCCGATGAAAATTAAAACCAGCTTGTTAGTTTGGAAACCATTAGGCCAGATAGTTAGTGCACTACCAAGCTAAAAATAATATTTATGGTAAAATATCAGTATACTGGTTAAACAATAGTAACGCAAATCAGTCATATGAAAGAGATTGTTGATTATTAATAATCTATGATATTTAAACAGAATTTGTAAGAATATTAATTTGGGTGGTTGAAATTTTTTTAAAGTTTTATCATGGACCTTTCTTACCATCAAAGCGGATGGCATTCTCCCATCAGAATAATACTAAGTCTTCTCGAAATGAGTCAGTGGTATATCAGGAAATATTTTTTGGGCTGTTTATATTTATTTTTAGTTTTATCATGGACACCAATAATACAGCAACAGTTAAGGAAGTATTATTAGAAATATTTATTAACAAATTTGATTGATAATATTACTAAGAAAATAAGTACTATTTTTCAATAGGTTATAATTGGAAGCTTTTAGATAATGATTGTATTAAAAAAAACTTCTGCAAGCAGACATTTATAAACTCTTCTACTATCGATAGTGTATATATATTCGCTCTATAATCTCTTCTACGCTTCAGTTGAAAATGGGGTTGGGCGTCAATGTTTTTGATGGGTTTTGATTGAGCTACCTGGTTGTCATACGCAGCCCTTCCAGACAAATATGATATATTAAGTTCCTTGTACGCTTTGGTTGAGGATATTACAATCCAGGTTTCATTAGAAAGGTTTTTTTTTAATAAAATACAAAAACATATTTTATTTCATTCCAGTTTGATAATATTTAACTACATTAAGCCGATTATTATTTTTTTCATTTGGTTATTTGTTTATTTATCAACACATCTTTCAACCTACTCAGATTATAAGCTTATATTAAAATTATTACTCTAGTGCCGTAGTGACTAGGTTTGAAGCATTTTAGAGGTAAACTAACAGTATTTGCCTGGAAGGAGATTGGCAAACTATTTAAGGACAAACCACCCTCTGTAGACCGGACAGGGATATGAACCTTGATCTCCCATTCATAAGAAGGCCACTTTAGCACAAGAGTGATGCCTAAGACCATTTTTCCTCTGAAGAGGATTATATATTTTTTAAATATCAGAGCCCACATGGTATAAGGCGTCACTCTTACATTAAAATGTACTGCCCATGACCACAAGATTGGGGTTCAAATCTAGGTCATATGTGATCAATGAATTGTGTTTTTCATTAATGATTTTCCACTCTCTCTACACGTAAATGTGTGTATTTTTTTTCCTAAGCAGATAACTAATACAAATGCACACAACCCATACGGGTAGTGGGACTTATTAATAAAAATATATAATAGTTTCAAAAGTTATATCTGTTAATAATATTACTTGGGTGACCTGGTGGTCTAGGGGTAAGTTGACAGACTTCTATGTTGAGGTCCGAAGTTCAATCCTTGGTCCCAGCACAGATTTATCTGATTGCCAAACCCTTCCTTCACCTCTGACAAGACGTGTATTAATCACAACCTGTGAATGAGTGGAATTACAGGCCTCCACCGTGGTTCGGATCCCACGTTAAACTGTAGGTCCTCAATTTCCTCTCACAATCACCCTGCCATTACACATTAGCGTGTGTATAAACCGAACGGGTAGTAAGATGCGGTGCTAATAATAATAATAATAATAATATGACCTGACATCTAATTATGACCTGACATCTAATTACGTGAATCTAGAATCTGTTACATTGTCTAGCTATCGGCTAAATTCCTCACAATGAAAATTGTACTATAGTAGCTCCATCAGATGACGGATTGATTTCATTGGACTCATCTACTATGGTGGGGCAAGATATCAAGGAGGAGGTTTTGATCGAGAGTCGCTCTCAAGCGAAAATTGGATGACATGTCACTTTGAGGGTTGGTAGTGAGGTTCGTTCAGCTGGTAAAAAGAGGGTAAAGGGGTACTGGTATCAATCAAAATAAACACTCGCCTTATTATTATTATTATTACTATTAGCACCGCATCTTACTACCCGTTCAGGTTATACGCACTTAAGCTAATGTGTAATGGTAAGGTGATTGTGAGATGAAATGGAGGACCTACAGTTTAACGTGGGATCCGAACCACGGTGGCGGCCTGGAGTTCCCCACATTCACAAGTTGTGATTAATATACGTATTGTCAGAGATGAAGGAAGGGTTTGGTAATCAGATTAATCTGTGTCGATACCAAGGGTTGAACCCCAAACCCGACTCGCCTTAGTAAAGTCTGTTTTTAGCACCAGGTTGCGCGCATATGTATTAATAACACTTATAAATTAGGGATGAGGAGGGTTTTATTCAGTGTAAGTGTACCACATTTGTATGGGGGGAGAGTGGAAAACCAATAAGGAAAAAAATCACCTTCAATACATCCGTACATGGTTTGAACCCCCAACTTCATATCATTGGTAGTATAATATATATAGATGGTGAAGCCATAGTTAATTCTGCTGCCGAAGCAGGTGTAAAGTCCTTTTATTCATTGAAATATTAACCCCTTTTTCTAAAATATTATAATTATTGAACACATTTAAATATATACCTGACTTGCATTTTAATCCCTAAAACATTATTTCACATACCCCCCCTAACTCATATTTTTTATATCTTACAAAATATTTTAAAAAGTAATTAAATTATGCTTTGATAATACGAGATGACTCAATTGTATCCACTCTGAATGGTCTTCATTTTGGCGTTTCTCAAATAAACAAATGTGTTAAATAGTATGTATTTTGTCCAATAGGATTAGCTGAATCATACCCACAAATTATCCACAAATTGTGGACCATACGTCGTAGATTTAGTTATTAAAAAGAATAAACTACTTATGGAATTTCAATGGTCAAATATTAAATCATACGACTGTTAAAGGGCAACAATAAAAAAAAACTGTTAACATTTTTAGTTGACCACACGACAAACAAATGGCTACATAATTATAAACAAATCATTCAATTCAATATTGTTTACTTTAAACTGATCACACAAAATGAGTTATGGTATATTAGTTGATAAAAATTTAAAAAGTAAAGCGTGTGGGGAAAACTAGTTTAATCATTGGGAATTAAAGATTTACTTGAATGTTTTTATTTTCTCATATGTATTATCTATGAATTATTACAAACTATCTCAGGGTTTAAACTGAAAATAATATTTTATGTATGCCTAATTATGTTTGTAGTTTAGAGTAATTTGGCTTATGCAATATTTTAAAAGAGCAGGATTCTTGATTTTTTTGTCTCTATCAGCTTATGGTATATTTTACATTTTATGGCACTTACAAATAAACCAACATATACATATTAAATATGTTAAATAAATAAAATTTTGTGAACAAATTATTAATAGTTAAAAAATACTAATTGCATAGGAAGTAGCTTTGATCGTGAATGGTGTTATGTTTTATATTAAAATGTTTTATACTTATACAAAACTAAATGAGCTTAATTTAACAATTTTTTAAGAACTTTGTTTGTGAATAAATAGAAAATAGATCAATTATTGGTTTTAGAATAATTTTATTAGAAGTAATTGAAAAGCATTGGATAATAGAATAAAACTCTTAAATCGGAACACACATTGATTTGTTAAATTTACTAAGAATTATTTTAGCTTTTCAGAATTTTTTCGCATTATTGTTTGTTATAATTGAATGTTTTCTTAAGTTGTTAAGTGTATAAGTAATATAAGATAAAAAATTAATCATTATTCCACAGAGAAGAAAAATGCCCTCGATAAATACCAGGGCCGAGTTTTCCATCAAACACAAGTGGTATTAATTTAAATTTTGTAATCAGCACTATTTTCTTAATTAACAAAATAGCTATTAACCTGCCATTTATAAACATCTGATCAAATTAAAACTTTATCAGTTAGATGATAAGAAGAAATATAAATTACACCATTACAAAATACTGAAAGAAACATATATATATAGTGAATTCTAGAGTTTCGTGACAAACTAAAGTGTAAATAATGAACTAAGCAGACCCTAAATTTTTTTAGATACAGCCTTATTAATTTTCAAAATTGCTACACATTTGGTGACCTGTGAAAAGAACTCTTACTAATTCTATATATAGTATTTAATTGATGGTAATTCAATTTTAAGTGTACTCATTGAGAAATAAATATGACACGACGTATTATGTGAGATTAATCAACTTCTTTTCTAGATTATGAATAAGAAACGCAACCAAAGTATACCATCTTCACCAATTTTAAAGTTCAAGATGCACGAATATATTGTTTTTGTAAATGTAGTCCAAACTCATCAGAAAAAAATGGCCTAGGCCTTTCTAATTTAGTCATTCTAAATCGCCGACTACATTAATTTTTAACCATATAAGGCTAACCACGTCTGTAAAACGATTGCATGTTTTCGTTCAAAAGGTACACATATTATATATTACAATATATTGACAGTTTTTAAAACAAACAACCTACCTAAATAACACAGAACTCAAAATTTTAGAATTATTTAAAAAATGTTTTACTCTGAAATAATTTCTCCAGAATTAAATCCATTTAATTTCATTCAAAATTCACCTATTAATGAAATAAAATAGCCTTAATTAATTTAATTTTTTGTTAGTATTTGTAGCTTATTTCGACTGGCTTAGTTGATTAAATAATTTGTTAAATTGCCACTAGGCATCTAAATAAAAATATCAAAATCTAATAGTTTTTCACCGAGTTCAACTAAAATAAGGCATACAAATGTTGAAAAAAGAAGCTACCATATAATTATGTAGACCCCTAAATTAATTAATTTGCTGTTTTTATTATGAAGAATTAATTTTATTATTATATAGAATTTTGTATTAAAATAAAGTAATTATTACCTTTTATTTTGTATAAATTTGTGGATATTTGTTTCCAGAGTATATTATTTAATTAGATCCTATTGTGAGATCATTAATTTTTCTTTAATAGTGTGTAACTTTCCATCTTTTAGTTTTGTATACAATATAAATTAGAGTAGGTCCAAAGAGTAGGACACCAAAATAACGTCAATATATTAAGTTCTCTACGTATCAATAACTAACTTAAATTTAAACTATGGGTGGTGGCTGTTCATTTTTTTAACACTGTGATTTGTCTGCAGTCAAATAATCTTATAATGAGTTAACTAGGAATTTCATACTGCTACTCTATACCAGATATTTGACGAAAGAGATTAAATTCAAATTAAGAATTAAGGTGAGCCATTTGTGGATATAAAGCTGACAGTTAATAAAGGTGTTTGATATTAAGTTCGAATTAAGAATTAATGTCCGCTATTTTTAGATCTAAAGGAGAATTTATATAATGTTTTTTTATTTGAGAAATGTTTGAATAAAGTCCATTAGAAATTGATACAATGGAGAGGTTTTTGGGAATGATGCAGATATTTCTAGCGGATACACAGAGCACTTTTTAATACGTTTGTTTATTTGAGAAATGCCTTACTGAAGCCAGTTTAAAATGGATATAAAATAGCTCCCCCAATAATACAATGTCAAAAAATGTATTACTACTGACCTTAAACAGTATATTTTTATATGACTTTGGACCCTTCTAGGCGAGGAAGATAAAGACAAAATTAAGTTCAAAGTATAAACCGGAGGAAACTGGGGGTTTCCTTTTATGTTACAAAATTTGGTTAAAATACGTCTCTGATAGCTCTTTATTATCATCAAGATATTTTTCCCGCTACTTGCCCTGTTGTTTTGAAAAAATAAGCCTAACGTCACTTACAAACTCCTCTCCATTATTTTTCCTATATTCATATTAAATTTAGTAAGGAGAAATGTAAATATATTAGAAAGGAACGTACTTTGTGAATTGAGGTGGCTAGAAAACGGTTAAATACTTAGATGTTAAAAGATATTATAAAAGATTGACAGAGGAAGTGTTTAGAAAGATCATAAGATGGAAAAAGCTTTAAGAAGTACCAGAACAATTAAGGAATAGAATTCCAGGGTAAAAAATAAGAAAAATTAGTGATTGAGGACCCGTCAATATGAATAAATACAGTGGTCCCATAACAAAATATTATTTTAAGCTTTATAAAATTTAAAAAACTGGAGATTAACATTACAGTTAGATGATAAGAAGAAATATAAATTACACCATTACAAAATACTGAAAGAAACATATATATATAGTGAATTACAAAAACAATTTAAAAATTAATTTAATATACACATTAAAATTTAAAAGTAT
The DNA here is from genome assembly GCA_902151425.1 of Timema shepardi. Classification (NCBI taxonomy): domain Eukaryota; kingdom Metazoa; phylum Arthropoda; class Insecta; order Phasmatodea; family Timematidae; genus Timema; species Timema shepardi. Next base: position 701,684 of record CABFVX010000003.1, on the reverse strand, counting down.
AGAAATTACCTAAGGCTTATAGGTTGGAAAAAACTAATAATTAGAATATGAATAGTTTATCTGTGATAGAAGGTGAACATAGGTTCAACCAACCTTAAAAATTATAAAACAAAGATAAAAAGTCAAACATGTTTAGTGGTTACTCCTACAGTATTTGTTAAAATTTTAATTTCACAAGCTTGAGTTCAGTTTCCATCCGGCTCCTTTATTATATATCCTTCCTCGGCGTGTGTAAATATTGGTATATAGTACGTCTTGGACACCTTTTTACACTTTCTAGGCGTAGATGGATGCAAAATAATAAATGCTGACATAACAGTATCGCAAAAAAAGTAAGAATATGTCCCTAAGCATTCCTCCTCTCTATCTCATTTCAGGGGTCAGAGGTTCAATCCTCAGTCCCGACACAGATTTATCTGATTACCAAACCCTTCCTTCACCTCTGAAAAGATTTGCATTGATCACAACTTGTGAAACTTTGGAATGCCAGGCCTCCACCGTGGTTCGTATTCCACGTTAAACTGTTGGTCCTCCATTTCATATCACAATCACCCTACCATTATACATTAGTGTAAGTGTGTATAACCTGAACGGGTAGTAATACACGGTGCTAATAGTAATGATATTTAAGTTACAATAATTATTATATGTGAATATTCCCTTGGGTGGACGAATGAGGGCTAAATTCACGATTGGGTGTACTGACGAAGCATTTAATAAGCGGTTTTGCTTCCTCTCTCCCTCTCCTCCTTTCACCGAAAACTCAGGTACACTTCCAAGACCCAAAAATCTTCACTTCTAACCTACTAGCGTAATTTTCTAAAACGTGTATAACTAAAACGAGAAGTTAAGGCGTTGCGCTAGAGTCAAAAATGGCATATTACACAGTCTAATATTCATATAAAACCGTTATTAAATGTTTTGTCTAGTTATGCATGTTACCAGAATGTATAAATTAAAAATATTACAGTTTTATTTAAATCCTTATAACGGTTGGTCAGTTATTTAAAGATAAATAAAATAAACCATAAGAAGGTTTTAAATATATATTTCGGTAGACTTAGTGGGGATTTATAAGTAATGAATTAAATGAAACATTTTTATAAGACCAAATTTTGGTGACCTTCAATCAATGTTGGTGATTATAATTGGGGGTGACCTGGTGGTCTAGGGGTAAGGTGTCAAACTTCTGTGCTGGGGTCCGGGGTTTAATCCTCGGTCCCGGCACAGATTTATCTGATTACCAAACCTTTCCTTCACCTCTGACAAGACATCTTGTGAATGTGGGGAATGCCAGGCCTCCACCGTGGTTCGGATTCCACGTTAAACTGTAGGTCCTTCATTTCATCTCACAATCACCCTACCATTACACATTAGCGTAAGTGCGTATAACCCGAACGGGTAGTAAGACGCGGTGCTAATAATAATAATAATAATAATATAGTAATTGGGATTGGGATTGGGATTTAAAAACAATAGAACTCATATACCCTACCATACGACATGAAGAACAGGTAATAAATTTCTGTGGGGAATATATATCTACAAATATAGAAATTTCCTTCCAAACCAAGCTACACTTTTTATTTGAGGGTACATAACAAATATATAAAACAAAACACTTCTCACAGGCGTAGACAACGGACGTAATGCTTTAGTTAGGCATCCCTTTAAGTCGAGTCTCTCCAAGTGAACTAATAGGGCAGATAACGTGATTAACTCACAAGCGATAGCACCTCCTTACTTCCTAAGAAGGCAACGGATTACAGACTCTCCTTGAAGAAGATAACAAGTTTTGCATACATGATAGATTACACCAGTCTCTCAGGAACCTTTTAAGAACCCATCTCACGCACGAATTAAATGAGGAAATTAGATACAAGATAAAGCTAGAATCGTGAAACATATTGAACCATGGTTTTCTGAGTTCTTCGTTTGATACTATCAACATCTGTATATAATATTATTTTAATCACAATAATGATTATTATTACATTTTGATTGATTTTTCATAAAAATGTAAAATGGTTTTAGTGGACTCAATCAGTTTGAGCTGAACTACCTAAATAATTTAAACATTAACAAAATAGGTTACCACTATAATTATGTGATTTCTGGCTCTAGCTGTATTACCTACCTAAGTTACACATGAAGATTCCAGTTTATCGCACTATGATGAATTATAGCTTAGGTAGAACTGTAATATCTACCTAAGCTAGGTGTATCTATTGTGTTTGACCAAATAAGCGGAGTATATCATCTGATATCACACAAGTATTTTGCCACTATTTTGCTTTCGTCATTTTAATTTAACATTATAAGACATAAATGTAGTCATGAAAAAATTTTAACGCAACATTATGCGTGATAAATATATTTAGATATCCACGAAACCAAAAAAATGGAATCATAAAATCGTTTGTATTTTACCAAGGGTACTGCAAAAATAGTTTAATGGATTGTATTGAAATTTGATATATATATTCGATTTTTTCAGTCCTAAGAATATTTTTGAATTTTCGTTCTAGCCCTCTTAAGGGTAGTCTATCAAATAAATTGCTTTTTTTTCACTTAAGTTTTTGAAATTCTTCATCGTCAAATTATTTATACTTAATTTTGATGATTTTTTAAATACATTTATTAATATTGTAACATTTGGAATTTAATAAAATATTCTACATTGATTTTATTTAAATTTGTGTACATAATATATATTTATTGATAAACTATAATTTACTCCATTTGTGAATTTAGAAGGTTAATCATCTTACTACACTCAGGGTCACTTTAAGAAAATGCTAGTCTTGGGTCAAAAAGCCAATCTGAGGGGCCCCCCTTTTGTAAGACAGTTTTTCAGTTCTATTACCAAGCCGTTTTAATATATTGATACGTACACGGGACTTGTGTTATTTAATAATTTATTGTGTATTATGGGATATCGATGACGGAACTTTATTAAATGCAAACATTCTATCCAATTAAGTTAATCAATCTAAATTTCTCTTCGTACCATTGCACTGTTAGTTTTATGTAGACCAACGACGGTAGAACTATGGTGACGTACTCTACTGTCTTGTAGTACATTACTCGAATAAAGAAAATCTTAAATTGCATAAAATTAGGGCTTTTAGGAATCTGCAATAAAATCCTATAACCAAGCGAATATTTACTTCTGTAAATTATTTGTTCATTCTTTGATGTGAAATTTATAAAAATAACGGTAATTAAATTAAATAACATTTGAGGGAAATGTAGCCCCCTGAAATGTGAGGAGCAGGGAAATTTCTCTTTGTCCTCACAACCCCCCCCCCCTTTCTTAGACGCGGCCCTGACCACGCTTATATACTGAGCTTTGTCTAATAAAAAATATCCCAGACTTCTCTGACATTAAGATTTTATTATTATTATTATTAATTAGCACCGCGTCTTACTACCCGTTCGGGTTATACGCTTTAAGTACTAATTACAAAAATGGATTGGGAAATGAGAATATTGATTTAGAGGAAGTGAACCCGCATTTGCGTGGATGGAGAGTGGAAAGCCATTTAGGAAAAACCACCCCAGTTCACCCGACCGAGATTCGAACCTTGATCTCCCCGTCCTCGGCGGTCGAGCTCAACACGACTAGCGCGTCAGCAAACTACGCCACCGAGGCGGGTGACACCAAGATAAAAACAACTATAGTATTGTAACATTATGATGTATAATGTTCCAATGGGACCACGCCCACTACGAACATTAATGGATGTATCGCTTCAATTCTTACTACCAGCCCCAATAAAATCAATTAAGCTTAGGATCCCTACAATAGTATTGTTCGCGGTTGTAGTTCTTGTAGGCTAAGAAGAAATAATATAACCATGCTGGACAATATGTTTCACAACTCGTATCAAACCAATGTAAAATATATTATATCCACGTACTTACCATTTGAATATGCTGTCTCTAGAAACCTGCTAGGCTGGACGACTCACGGTAAACCAAGACCGGCGAATGGAGCAGGAAAAGCCGGTGTATCTACAAACGCGTCCCGGCAATTCAGCTGTACGTGCGTGAAATGAACCAACGACGATCTACTTCGACTAGAAGACAACTATGTTGCTGACCTTTGGCGGAAACTAGAGGAACTTCCTTAGAAACATCGTATGATTGGAGATATTCACTATATTCCAATGGAGCAAGATCAACTTTCATCGAAATCCACATGTTTTGCAGGCATCATGACGTCACCGCGTGTGTTTGTGTTTCCCGACAACAACATTGAAATCCCTATATAATGGCTATGCTAGTGAGTAAAGACTGACTACTCTACGATCGACGATCAACGACAGAACATTGTCATGGAGCTGGGCAATGGCTAGGAGAAGGACTTGTAAATATATCAAATTCGTCGCTTAGACGAGTGGAGTTATGGACTCTAACTTTTTTCTATAATCTTCAAACATAAAAAATATTCTGTTTCAAAATTTATTTCATTTATTATTTGATCGTCTATTTAAATTTAAATGTCGCCGCTCGGGCGCTAGTCGTTTTACTATTGTACTTATTCTCGTAAATATTTTCAGTTACGTAATAGTTAGAATTTGTCAGGTTTATATTTATTTGTTTGGATTTGTAGAGTATTCCCGTTTTTTTTTAAAGTAACTTTTCAGGTTAGCATATATGGTTAGAATTCACGTAACTTTTTTGAAACTTGTATTAGGATAACTTGTAACGTAAGTTCCTTTTGAACGGCTCAGTTTTGTTTGTTTAGTTCGGGAACTGTGTGTCCCATTTTCTTTCTGATCGAGTAGTCCCGTGGGTGCTTGGCTTATGTCTGGTAGTCAATCTCTCACGTTTATGTAAACTTTGTAATGTAATCGTCAACGTTTAATTTTCATTATATTTTAGAAATCGTTTTCTGCGCATTACGAAACCTTTTGAACCATTTCAAGGTGCCCATTAGGCCCTTATAATTTTTGTAACACATATAAATAATTACTCTGTAGTATTGTCTCATATAGACTGGTCTATCAATTAAGTGATAGATATCATGTTTCCTTTCAGTTTAAATACTCGCACAACTTATATTTGTAAAGTTGTTTACTTCGAGTATGATTTCCAACAGAACTCATTATGATATAATGAGACCATTTGTTGTCATCTGCGCTATTGTCATTTATTGAATAAAACTACTCTTTGTTGAATTTACGTATTTTTACAGATTCCATTTTTTGTATATGTAGTTTATATCCTCTCCCTTTATTACCTTATAATGGTCGGGGTAATAACGAGTCGTAGAGAGGGTGTAACAGTATTAAGTGATACAAATCTGTAATAAACTTTATTCAGAGGTGAAGTCAAGCCACCGGTCCCATTTAGATTGTGACACGTGAGATAACTCTTTAAGGCATGCGAAAATATATTTCCTGGCAAAATTGATAAGCCATTTCGATCTCTATCATTGAAACTCTCATAGGTTGATATACACAGTTAGTTCAGAGAGTCCCAAATTAATACTTAAAATAATTATACCATTATTTTAGCGTGAGGCATATTTAAAACAACGCATTATAATATTAAATATTGCGATATAGATTAATTATGGGTTTCAATATTCGTTTTCCAGGTAGCCCCCTGAAGTTTCTACACATATGTAATATTATATATAATGTATAGGTGTTAAATAATATTTAATTCAAAGGATGTAATATTATATCTAATGTATAAGTGTTAAATAATATTTAATTCAAAGGATGTGTGCCATCGTGTTGTAGACCATTTAGGAAAAACTAGTCTTAGTTCATCTGAAAATGAATTCATCTTGATTTAGTTTGTATTAAAATTTTGATCAAACTAAGATATGTGCTAATACCATATTAATAACAAAATTTTACTGATAGTTCCCTCATTTGCCTTTATATCCCACGCATATAGTTTTTCCATCTGGTGTTATTGATATTTTAACTCTTTTTTTTTAAACGTATGGCACATTAGACTTGTAGGAACATGTCATACAGTTCAGTCGCCTGTATGTAGACTATTAGTCGCTCAGGTGGCACAGAACTTTACCTAAGGTACATCTATGGGGGTTGTCCACACGTCGTAACCGAGATGTGATGATAGTTATTATATTGTGGAGCCGGTGGGTGTTTTAACCTAGTTTAATCCTGATTAACCAAACCTGGTGACCATAAAGATCTATCCTCTATGTAGAAAAATTCTGAAGTTACCAGACAGGAATCGAGCCCCGGAATACATAGGCCTGTAGCAAGGTGCACTTACCACTATACCATGGAGACGGATATAATATTTAGCACCGCGTCTTACTATCCATTCAGGTTATACGCGTTTAGTTTTAATTACTCTAAGATTAGGAATAGGGAAGGTTTAATTAGAGGAAGTGAACCCGCATTTGCGTGTAGGGAGAGTATAAAAAATTTAGGAAAAACCACCCACAGCTCACCCGACCGAGATTCGAACCTCGATCTCCCGGTCCTCAGCAGTCGAGCTCAACACGACAAGCGCGTTAGCCAACTACGCCACCGAGACGGGTCTAGACGGATATAATTTACTTGAATTTAATTTAGCTCTACTCACGTCGTTGGACACGTGGTTTAAATGTCAGGCTCACTTAGTTTCATCGGTGATGGAGGAATAAGGATTAAATATCATGATGCTCGTAATAATCCGAATGATTTTTTAATCCTATTATTTCACTCTCCCCTTACACAAGAAACAATAATCTTAGAACTCTATCCACATATACAAACTGGGTATATACCTGCAACCTAAACGGGTACAAAATCTACGTTTAAAAATAATTCATTACTTAATTAATTACTTAATTAAGAACGTAGAGATTGTGAAAGAGGCATCTGATTCAATCCATAGATCGAACCGTAAAGCTTTACTCGTTTGGTTTTGTGGCACGAACATATAGAGCGCATTTGGGAAGAAGGGATGGTTGTCCCATGGTGCATTGCGGTGTGAACGGAAGGGGGAGTAAAAGAGGAGTGGAAGATGAGGGGGAAAGGGGGGGGGGGTGACACCCATCACGATTCTACCGTCATCTGTAGGAAGTGGAACCGGGAACCGTACGAATTGCTTTGTTGTATTTGTTTTGTGTGGTGGTGTCTTTTTTTTGTATTCTTTATTACGCCCTGGGTGCAGCAGAAATGAAATACTGACACATTGGCTCGAAACGGAGATGTATAAAAAGAGAGAGAAAGATAGTACACACTGTTACAAAATTTCAACTTATAAATATAATATGTTCTTTATTTAACACCGCTTCTTACTTTATCTGGATTTTGGTTGGAAGAATGGTTTAAAAAAGTTAAACTTTTTATTCTTTTGCGGGAAAGATTGATAATACAGCTAAAGATTTTTTTTTTTGTAGCACTGCAGCTAACTACAACCATACGCTATACATGACTGCACTAACTACGATACTGAGTAAGGATTTTGGGATTAGGAAAGTAATAATAATAATATTTAGCACCACGTCTTACTACCCGTTCGGATTATACGCTATAAGTACTAGTTACGCTAATGGATTAGGAATTGGGATGGTTGAATTAGAGGAAGTGAACCCGCACTTGCGTGGAGGGAGAGTGTGAAAACCATTTAGGAAAAACCACCCCCAGTTCACCCGACCGAGATTCGAACCTTGATCTCCCCGTCCTCAGCAGTCGAGATCAACACTACAAGCGCGTTAGTCAACTACGCCACCGAGGCGGGTGATTAGGAAAGTAGAATTTATTAGAATTTTACCCGCATTTTCAAGGATAAATAGTGGAAAGCAATTGAGATAAAATTACACTTAGTAGACTTGACAGAGAATCAAACCTAGATATATCTACTATCAGGAATCTAGTATATTGTGATAGTGATTCCTTAGACCATCCAGCCACTGAAGCCGGTTTATAATAACATTATTTTAGGAACTTTAGTAACTAAAATATATTGTCCTTCCTACCAAAATTAAAGTATACCTTAACAAGCTACCCGATTTGATACTAATGAGTTATAAAGCTAGTGAACTAGGCATTGATAAGAAATATAAAAATACATTACTAGTAATAATTATAATTCCTTTTTGGAGGGCTTAAAATATTAAAAACAACCTCTTTTTTTTTTACTGTCAGGCCTAATGACCGTATAATATTCCAACCACACTGCCCTGGTCATAAAATTGAGTGAAAAATGTCATAATGGACGTGAGGGGAAAGGTTTTACTAATTTAGTAATTTATGTCACAACTAATCATACGCCACTGCACGTAACTAAAAATGATATATCGTTCATTACTTTGAGGTCAAAAACACACACATACACAAATACTTTTTATATTCATTTCCACTAATATAATGGAACTAATGCATTAGGACTAGTTAAAAGCCTTTTACAGCTATAAAGAAAATTGAAATTTTTATTTTAGAATTAAATTAACTGTGGCTAGTTTTGCTTGAAAGCTTTTACGTCCATTTAAAAAGTTTTTAGAAACAATGTTTACACACAGTTAGAAGCAGTAACTTGTACCATTTTACGAGTGAGGTTCTAATAGTTCTATATTACTATGAACAGAATGAGTTTTATATGACCAAAATATCTGTACTAAGAACGTCTTTTGATAGTTTGTGTTCCCTAACTAAAAGAAACACTTATGTACTACATTTTAAGAAATATTTTAAAATTACGGGAGATTTGAAATGGTTTCAACATTTTTATATTTTGGTATTCTTATTGTTATCTTTTATTAAAGTATTTTTTTGTTTTAAGACCTACATTTTTGAAATGTTTTATTTATTAATTGTTAGAGCCTCACTGAAATAATTAAATTTAGTTTAATTGAAATTAAATTGTTAAGTAAGGCTCCCAAAAAAGTTTAACGTAGAACTAAATTTTTCTGTAATCATTTAACAAAAAAATGTTAAATATTAAGAAAATTAAAGGCTTTTTTTAACACTCCCTCATAAAATATATAAAAATATGTGATTCGTGACATTGAGACCAGGGGGGTCAAATCACAGTCATGTATACGGATGGTGGTATTTCTAAAATGGCTTCCCCTTTTCTGTCAATACTAGTACGTGTACATTTCCTACACTCTCTTCCTTCTCACCATTACAACGTAACTATTGTATTTGTACATATGTAGATTAATAGAAGAAACGGGTATTAAGTCATGTGGTCCAACATGCTACTCTCCAGTATACTAGACAATCTGTGATGGGAAGAGTGGGATTTGAATCTCATTTGAGTATTATGATGGTAGTTTTTTTTTTCGCAAAATGATTTCACTCTCCTTCTACACAAATACGGTTACACTTCCTCTAACTATAGCCCTCCTCTTCCCTAAAATCATTTGTGTATTTATTACACGGCCGTATAACCAGAACAGGTAGTAAAACGGGCTGCTAAATAATGAAAATCGGTGTTTAAGTGTGTTTTAAAAGTTAAAATAAGTGCTATAAATGTGCCTATATGATTATTATCACCACGTCTTACTACCCGCTCGGGTTGTACGCACTCACGCTAATGTGTAATGGTAGGGTGATTGTGAGATAAAATGGAGGACCTACAGTTTAACGTGGGATACGAACCACGGTGGAGGCCTGGCATTCACCACATTCACAAGATGTCTTTGTCAGAGGTGAAGGAAGGGTTTGGTAATCAGATAAATCTTTGCCGGGACCGGGGATTGAACCCCGGCCGCCAGCATAGAAGTCAGCAGATACAATTAATGAGTATTATTAACACTCACTGAAATGTGTGGAATGCCAGGCCTCCACCGTGGTTCGGATCTCACGTAAAACTGTAGGTCTTCCATTTCATCTCACAATCACCCAACCATTAAACATTAGCGTAAGGGCGTATAACCCTGTCGGTTAGTAAGACGCGATGATGGTAGCAATGGTAATAATAATAGTAATAATAATAATAATAATAATAAACACTCACCGAAGATGACCACCAGGCAGTCCATTTGTTTTAAGTTTAGTAAATCTTCACACGACGTAGTTAGACACACTCCTTCCCATACGACAAATAAGTTTGTTTTAATCACTGTGAACAACGTGTTGTCCTAGTTTGACCGCGGCGCACTAGTTAATTTCAAGGTCACAACACCACGTGCCGGTATAAAATATAAGGGAGGTATGACGAGGGAATGCGCGAGTCTTCATTCACGCATGCGCGTGATGTACTCATCCAGAAAATAAAGTCGTATATTATGAGTCATATGACCATGATTTTATGAACGTGCTTGCTCTATCATAAGTCAGACATTGGCCTCATTTTTACAGCTGGAGTCTGAAAGATGTATAGTTTGTTTTTTAGTCATCACATAAATGTATTAGGATTTCTATTATAATTATTATTATCACTAATATTAATCGGCACAGCAAGTATACGGATAAATAAATAATATGATAATAATATTTAACACCGCGTCTTACTACCCATTCGGATTATACACTTAAAATACTAATTACGTTATTGTATTAGGAATTGGGAAGGTTGAATTAGAGGAAGTGGATCCACATTTTATGTGGAGGAAGAGTGTAAAACCATTTAGGAAAAACCACCCCAGTTCACCCGACCGATATTCGAACCTCGATCTCCCCGTCCTCGGCAGACGAGCTCAACACGAAACTAGGGGGTTAATAAATTATTATTAATATTATTGAATAATATCAGTAATATTTCAATAATAACTATATAGTACATTTAAAACCATATTGGCCTTTATACTTTCTAGAGCCTTTGTCCAATTCAATTCATAATTGCTTCATTGTCTAAGCCATCATTCTCGTAATAAATTATACTGCTAAGGATGGAGTGATTGGGGTTTGAATCCCGGTTGGATGTACTAAGGGATATTTTCCCTTAAATTTGTTTTAAACTCTTCATTCATGCAAACTAAGCTACTCTTCCATTATATTAAAACATTTTATTTACAAACATATATTAACTTGATTATATTCCTATCCCACTGATATAAGATATTCGAAAAAACTTAAATATTTCAGATTAATAAATTTACCCAATGCAATTTAACCGATAATTTTGTTTTTGACATTTGGGGGACTAGATTTTTATTAGTTTGGCTACTCAGCAGCTGTATTTTACCTATTGCTGAAAATAATATCTTTGACGCCATTTTGAAACGATCAAAATTCCTATTATTTATTTAAATACACTATGATGTCACTTACAGTCATAATAATAGTTTTTTTCTAATTTTAATCTCTCAGTATATAAATCCTTAAACCTCCTCTTAAGCTACAACCCGATGTCAAGATTTACTTTCTAGCATCGCATCTTACTACATGTTCAGGCTTTACTTCTATGTACTAATTATACTGATAGGTTTAAGGATGAGTAAGGCTATATTTATATAAAATGTATCCGATTTTTACTAAGGGAGAGTGGAAAACAAATTTTGAAAAATCACCGCCAGTACATCCTTACTCTTACACGATTTTTCAACATACGCTGTTTTTAAACTTATTCTGTTTGTCAACTGGGGCAATTATTAAAATGGCGTGGTTCTTAATTTTTGTACTGAATTAACCACCTAAAATACAAGACTAAATTTTATAATACTTTATATTATCCATCTGTTATTTCAGACCAATTAATTAAAATGACAAAAGCTTGGCCTAAATTTAACATATAGCTCCTATAAAATATGTAGATGTCAACGCATATATACTTATCTATTTAAAGTTAATTGAAAAACAGGTGACCTGGTGGTTTAGTAGTAAGGTGTCAGAATTATATGCAGGGGGTCTAGGGTTCAATCCTCGGTCCCGGCACCGATCTGATTACCAAACCCTTCCTTCGCCTCTAACAAGACGTGTATTAATCACAACTTGTGAATGTGTGGAATACAAGGCCTCCACCGTGGTTCGGATTCTACGTTAAACTGTAGGTCCTTCATTTCATCTCACAATCACCCTACCATTACACATTAGCGTAAGTGCGTATAATCCGAACTGGTAGTAAAACGTGGTGCTAATAATAATAATAATAAATAAAAAAACTCATTAATATTCAAGGCAAGAGGAACAAAAATATTTTTTATCTTATGCTTCCCTACAAAATTATAGCTTTCCCAACAAATTACAGAGACAAATAATTAAAAATCATTCGACCAAAAGTGATATCCTTTGTTGAGATGAAGGGCTAGCTGTTATACACTCAACATTATCGGTTTTGATCTGACTCCATTGGTTTGGGGGACAGATATTGCAATTTAGATGTGAATTACATACACCCAATCTACGATAAGAGTGTAGGTAAGTGACATAGGTTAAGTTATCAGATCTACTCAAATGTATTCATTTGTCAAACCATAGTATCTGCAATACCATTAGTAGATTTGTCCCCCTAAGCTGTTAAACCTTCATAACAAATAGTATATTTCTAAATATGTATTTTTTATTGTTAGCAGCACCTCTTACTAACCATTTAAATTTTAAACGTATGTACACATAATTTTTAAACTATTAGATCAGGAGTGAGAAAGGTTTAGTTTTAATGGAGAAGCACCCACATTTGCGTGGAAAAGAAAGAATGGGAAACAAATGTGAAAAAATACTGCCAGTACCCCCAACCAGGATCGAACAACAATCTCCATATTATTAGCAATCTAGTCTAATGCAAGTGTACTTACTGCCATATACCATCCGACCACCAAAGTGGGTGATTATAGTTCTCTTTGAACAGTTTTTAAATAAAACACAAACTTATTACTGAAAGAATAAATTAATAAATAAATTAGATATTTTAATTTATATGGTAACCTTGGCTTTTTTAAATTTTAAATGCATCCATTTTTTATGCATCTTATTACTTTGTTTTAAATCCCATTATTAGTGCATTTATTTTCAGCTTCAACAAATAGATTAAAAATAAATATGCACTAATATCTGATTGGACGTTTCTTTTTTGTGGCAGCGAATATGATGCTTCACTTAAAATCTATTAAAAAGTGAGAGATTAAAAAGAGGCCATTGTTGACGTCATACCAACCATCCTCGGTTGTGTTTATGAGCGTGTGTTTACAAAATAAAATACCAAGATTGAAACTAATATTTTATATTACTTTCTCTAAATTAAAAGAAAACATTAATTTATTTTGGCAGCCAGTTAAATAACAAAATACAAGTGTAAATATAGTACTTTTTATTATATTAATGCAAATGCACTTATATCTATAGTTGATACAAATGCAAAAACAACAGCTTTAGGATTATTTATAATGGAAAAATTACACAGTTATGGGAATCGATACTGGTCATTTTGGTTTGGTACGCAAATGCTCTGACCACTGAGGTATCCAGGAATTGTTGAGTGCATTCTCCACTCAAATTTGAGGCAAAGATATAAAATTTAAAAAATATATTTTCATAAAATTACAGAAAAAAAAAGAAGCCAAATATACAGTAAATCTTAGGTAAGTATTATTGGAAGATATTAAACTCTTTGATTGATTATATTATTAATAAAATAAATATAATTATTTCCACGATGTGGTTTGAGCCAATTTTTTTTCAATCATTTAATATATTCCGCTATTAATTACTTAATGATACTCTTAGCACATATAAACTTTACGTACAATTTCCGCCTCTATCTCTTTAACATATAGGTGACCTGGCGGTCTAGGGGTAAGGTGTCAGACCTCTATGCTGGCGGCCGGGGTTCAATCCTCGGTCCCGGCAAAGATTTATCTGATTATCAAACCCTTCCTTCACNAGATTTATCTGATTACCAAACCCTTCCTTCACCTCTGACAAGACATCTTGTGAATGTGAGGAATGCCAGGCCTCCACCGTGGTTCGGATTCCACGTTAAACTGTAGGTCCTCCATTTCATCTCACAATCACCCTACCATTACACATTAGCGTAAGTGTGTATAACCCTAACGGGTAGTAAGACGTGGTTCTAATAATAATAATAATATAATATGTTAGGTTGGTCAACATATTGTAGACAGGCTTAGAAACTATTTGATAATAACTATCAAAATTGGAAGTTAGAGATCATTTGACTTGACACATTTGTACATGAAAAAAAGAATAATTTTTAGTTATAAAATAAAGATATTCCAATGTTAGCTCGGCTGTAACTACCAAATATTGTTCTTATCCTCAGGGTGCTATTATACATTATAACAATTATGGTGGAAATAGTAAATTATGCCATATATTTGTTCGTCTTTGATGTATCCCTCGTAGCCCAGTTTTTGGAAAGATTATCCAGTACTAATGTACCACTTCCATAAGGGATGCCCGAATGTACTAATTGTACATCCTTTCCATGGAGGCTTTTTCCATGTCCCAGTGATATGAGGTGATGGTGATAGTGAGTACGAGGGTGTGGAACCATTGGAAAACTCTTAATGTGGATTCACGCGTTCCCCGTAAAACGTGAGCAGTGCTGATATTTGGTCACATGACAGCTCTAATACAATCACAAGAAGTCCGCGATCCCAGCGTAGCCCGTACGGCTCGAGTAGAGATACTGTCCAAATTTTCCAGCATTTGTTTCTACAGAAAACCGGCCAAAAAGATCCGATGATAAAAATTTCAAAAGTTAATTATTTATAAACGCAGCACATTCTCACGATTCTCAAAACTTACGATTTAAAAGAAAGACTGATCAATTCAGTATATTTAGTGTCTATAAATTTTCACATTTTGTTCTTCTTCTATAGCTGCCAGCAATGTTTTTTTTTTCCTTTTTTGCCCATAATGTTGATGACCTCTCAAGAGAATAAAAAAGGATCATCAACACACCATATCAAAAGCAAACAGCTGATTGTAGTATTTACGTTTTAATGTTTGACGTTTCAATGCATCTTGGGTAAACTAAGATTCCCAACTTTCGGTGACTGTGTGAACAGCTTCACCACTAAGAGGTGCAGACACACTGTATACTGCTTTCAAATTTCAGCGTATGCGTGAATTCAGATTTATCCTAACTTAAGCCCAACTAACAATACTCTGGTGACTGTTCGGATAATTCTTCTTTCGGAAAAAAACAACCCATGATACCACTAGGTAATTGAACACGTGAACAATATATCTAGGTGCTGGCTATAAGCTATAAACAGCAGTGGTTATCAAATCTTTTTTTTAACCACAATACATTTTTTAGAGCAATCACCCGCCTCGGTGGCGTAGTTGCCTAACGCGCTAGTCGTGTTGAGCTTGACTGCTGAGGATGGGGAAATCTAGGTTCGAATCTCGGTCGGGTGAACTGGGGTGGTTTTTCCTAAATGGTTTTCCCACTCTCCCTCCACGCAAATGTGTGTTCACTTCCTCTATTTCACCCTTCCCAATTCCTATTCCATTAGCGTAACTAGTACTTAAAGCGTATAGCCCGAACGGGTAGTAAGACGCTTTGCTAAATATAATAATATTTAGAGAAATCAAGTTTCGTGAACCAATTTTGCAACTTTATTGTGAACGAAGGGTTGAAAGTAGAAGCTATTTTATAAACTAATTAATATTTACTACTTTAAAAAAAATATTATATTTAATTTTATTGATTAAATAGCTGTATCTTTCGTAATAAAGTGCGTGCTAAGAGCACATCTACTTACAGTTCCTGTTTATCAATGAATTGACCTCCACGCCGCAGGAACGAACATAAAGCCGGATTCCTGGATACGTAGATTTTAATATATGTACTTTATTTTGGTTTAATTTCTTTTTCTCAATTTCTCAGTTTTCTCTTCATTGTATATTTCCAAAAACATTATTTTTTAAATTATAAAATACCAAAAACCTATCGAAAACATTCAATTGTGAGTTTCTGGAACACAGTTTGAGAACCACTGATATGAAGGTAATGTATAGGAGCTATGCTGCATATGTTAGAATTCCTCGTGAAACACATCTATAAGGAAGAGGGTCTTTATGAAACGCATGAAGTAAGTTGGTAAATAGTCTTTGCCCTTGAGTTTTCCTTTGAAGTGTCGAAAACGGCCTTCTCAAAGGGAATAACTTAACGTTAATATTCACACCGAATTGGGAATATTAACACGTCGGTAACTTGCCATAGGCAATTCATGAGCTTTGGCTATATATCCGTCTGTGTGTAGATAATATCAGTCTACCTGTGTCTACCCAAGGCTTCTCTATCAATGAAGGCAGCTAATAGAACCCTGAGAAGTGTTAGAAACTTACTTAAACCTCACGTTATTTGATATGGGATTTGTTAAATAAAAATACGGTCCACACTAATATGCAGGTCAAGGGTAATATCATGTCTATATATGATTAAAAAAAAGCTAACATTTTAAGATTCATTATTTAATATTATTATTGTTATTATTAGCACAGCGTCTTACTACCCGTTCGGGTTATACGCACTTACGCTAATGTGTAATGGTGGGGTGATTGTGAGATGAAATGGAGGACCTACAGTTTAACGCGGAATCCAAACCACGGTGGAGAACTGGTATTCCAAACATTCACAAGATGTCTTGTCATAGGGTGAAGGAAGGGTTTGGTAATCAGATAAATCTTGGCCGGGACCGAGGATTGAACCAGGACCCCCAGCACAGAAGTCCTACACCTTACCCCTAGACCACCAGGTCACCCAACTTCAGGTTTATACTTTGGTTAAATTAAGACTGACAAAAATGAAAGAACTTACGACTGATAGGCCCCTGTAAGCTGCCTCTATTATAAAATTAAGGGCGGGATATAGAAATGGCGTGTCTTCAATATGAACACCTCCCATACATCAAATAGCTCATATTGGCAATCTGAACTGTTTGCAATCAACACTGTTCTAAGCAAGAAGTCACCATTTAACTGCTAAAGCTAAAACTTTTGTAAACTTTACTTTGAGAAAATTTGTAACACCTCTAAGCTACCCTTACTCAACTATATGAATAAGTCAAAGACTCTTGTTTCCCTCATGTTAATTACAGCACGTAAAGACTTAAACCCACTCCCTAAAACTTTGGTTGTATGTATAGAGACTGGAAAGAAATTTCGTGTGGGAATCTAAGGGGGTAGAGAGGGGGATTGTAGTGACGTCATAATACGAAGTAGGGCGAGACCACAAAGTAGTTGTGTGTGTGTGTCTGTAAATTATTGCCAACCCAGCAGTGTTATAATAAGTCCTTGTAGAATCTTCTGCCCTCACCATCATCGCTCATGCTATAACAACCCTTTAGGCGTACGTGTAGTTTGGTTTGACCTCGACATAACGACCGCGTGTGAGATAGAGAAGGTGAGAGAAAAGTAAGGAAGATATAAATACGAATTTAAGGAGGGTTGACCAATAGAAAATCATCGTGTCTGATCTTGAAATTCTCTTTGGGACCTTTTACTAACTAGGTTGTTTGTTTTTTAATTCTTAGTTTAAGAAGAACTATATATATATATATATATATATATATATATATATATATATATATAACGTATATAAGATATCCTAACAGGGATAACAGAAAAAGAAATATGAATTTAAATGTGAGTAAACACCAGCAGAAAAGATATTTATATTCATATATATATATACATGGTACTCCTGCTAAAATAGCGTAAGTAAATTCACTTCTGTCTGTGAATGGTCTTAAGCATAACCATTGTGTTAGACTGACCTGTTTAGGACGTGAGGGTTTAGTTTAGAATACCAGTACCAGGTATTTTTCTCTAAAGGTTTTTCCATTCTCCCTCCACGCAAGTTACCTCTAAAATACTCCCTCCCACATTCAAAACCCATTAGAGTTATTATCCTACATGCGTATATCCTGGACATGTAGTAAAACGTGGTGATATAAAATATGGTTAAATATACAATACACAAAACTAGATCTAGCAAATAAAGCATCTAACTAGAACCTGGTCTAGAGAGAGGTTCAATATAAAACATGCTTATTCTTTATTATTACATACTTCTTTAATATAAATATAGAAATTTAATATATATGTGCATGTACACAATGCCCTTAGAGTAGCGTGGAAATTTCAGGATATGAGGACGCGTCATCAAAAAAATAAAATATTATTCAGATTATCTATAAATGCTGGCCCGAAATAAAGAAGAGTTGCAGGAAATGATGGACTGGCTGGTGGAGATAGGGAGATGATATAGCAAAGAGATCAACATTAATAAGTAAATAATAAGGGCGATTTCAAAAAATGAAGAGCCAGTGATAATTAATATTGAAAACCAGGAGTTGGAAAACGTGGAGTTTTAGTAACTGGTAACTTTAAATGAGAAAATATACTTACTGCACTAAAGAAACTCGTTTGAGAATGGCCAAGGAAGCTTTCAACAAGAATAGGTTATTGCTGACCAGAGAGATGAGTTTGGAACTGACGAAGAAACTGATTAGGTGCTAAATTTGGAGAATTGCACTATATATAATAGAAACTTGGACTCTTAGAAATGATGAAAAGAAATATTTGAATGGATTTAAAATGTGATGCTGGAGAAGACTTGAGAAGATCAGGTTGACAGACACGGTGACAAATGAAGAAGTCCTACTAAGAGTAGGTGAGAAACAATCCCTTTTTGATATGATTTTTAGACTCAAAGCAAACTGGATCGGACACATCCTTAGGAGAAACTGTATTCTGCAAGACATAAAAGAAGGAAAGGTTGAAGGAAAGAGGAGATTAAGAAGAAGGAGGATTCAAATACTAGATTATTTGAAGGAAATAAGAACATTCTGGGAGCTGAAGGAGAAGACAGAAGAAAGAGCACATTGGAGGTCTAAGTTTCACCGACAAAAGGAATTGACATTTTGTAAGATAGAACACCTAATAATAATAGTTTATTGATACAAACAATATGTTGGCCTACCCTTTCATGTTATTATTATTATTATTATTATTATTATTATTAGCACCACGTCGTACTACCCGTTCGGGCTATATGCACTTACGCTAATGTGTAATGGTAGGGTGATTGTGAGATGAAATGGAGGACCTACAGTTTAACGTGGAATCTGAACCACGGTGGAGGCCTGGCATTCCCCACATTCATAAGATGTCTTGTCAGAGGTGAAGGAAGGGTTTGGTAATCAGATAAATTTATGCCGGGACCAGGGATTGAACCCCGGCCGCCAGCATAGAAGTTTGACACCTTACCCCTAGACCGCCAGGTCACCTACCCATTCATGTTAAAAGCCTATATGCTAATTACGCGAGTTGAATAAGGATTAGTAAGTTTAAAACTTAGAGGAAGAGTATCCATTTTTTTCCTGGATAAAGAGTGAAAAATAGGTTTGAAAAAAAAACCTCATCTCGACTGACTGGGATTTAAATCCCAATCCACCCGTCATTAGCAGTCTAGTCTAATGCATTAGTGACGCTTTAAATCATTGGTTCTAAAAACTGCGCTTCGAGAAGGGGAATCAGAGGTTGGGTGTGAAGATTATGCGTAATGGCGGTGAAAACATTATTAATGCTACTAGGCCTATATTCTCATGCAAATAATTCATAATCATAATAAAACATAAAAAACTTCAGACCTTAATACAATAATATTTTCCATTTCCAAATAAATTTGTACTCTTCTGTCCATTAATTAAGTGCAATATTATAGTAAAAGAGTAAGATTTTAATCTCTTAGTGAATATTTACTCAGCTTACTAATTTGAGTCAAATCCATTTATTAGTTCAACTAATACAGGTATTTCGGTGATTTTTTTTACTTAAGTAAAGTAGTTTAAAAACTTTAATAATTCAAATAAACGATGCTGATCTTTTTATTTAATTGAAAAATATCTTAACTAATATTGTTATTATTATTATTATTATTATTATTATTATTATTAGCACCACGTCTTATTACCCGTTTGGATTATACGCACTTACGCTAATGTGTAATGGTAGGGTGATTGTGAGATGAGATGAAGGACCTACAGTTTAACGTGGAATCCGAACCACGGTGAAGGCCTGGCATTCCTCACATTCACAAGATGTTATTGTTATTTAAAATATAATTTTGTAAATGTAACACACTTTCTAAATTTGTATCAGAAAATAATAATATTTAGCACCGCGTCTTACTACCCATTCGGGTTAAACGCTTTAAATACTAATTACTCTAATGGATTAGGAATTGGGAAGGTTGAATAAGAGGAAGTGAACCCGCATTTGCGTGGAGCGAGAGTGGAAAACCAATTGGGAAAATCCACCCCCAGTTCACCCGACCGAGATTCGAATCTCGATCTCCCCACCCTCAGCAGTCGAGCTCAAAACGACCAGCGCGTTAGCCAACTACGCCACCGAGGTGGGTATCAGAAAATAAATGTGTACAATTTCTCACGAGTATTTAATTCACATAATAAAGCTTTCATCAACCAAAGTGCTCTCTCTACAAGGTTTTATCCTATCTACAAACAGGGCTTTTAGTTGCGTGTATAATGTCAAAAAAAAAATTAAAGTGGTAAGAATTTAATAATGGAAGTTTATGTTATGTTTTTCAAGCACAGCGTTCATTACCCAACCATTCTATAGTAAAAATCACTAACTATGCTAATGTGTTAGGAAAAATAAGATGTAATTAATAGTAAGTGTAACAATATTTTCCTGGTGGGGAAACTAGAAAACCATTTAAGTAAAACCACCTTATGTAAAACTGATCGGGATTTTAACCCAGATCTCCCCATCATCGGCAGTTTAGATTTTTGAGAAAATGACACCTTATAACATCAAATATTAAAATTTCTGCTACCAAGAAGATATTTTTTTCTCTAAACCAAAATATAAAATCCCACTATGCTTGGTATTAAGTTTATCTATTCTCTCCAAAAGAGATACATTTAGTTATTTCAATTTATATTTTAAATATAACAAATGTCAGATCAAATAGAATGAGAACTTGTGAGAATACCTATACGATCATGAGAGGGTGACATTCGAATAGATATGAAATAATTAGTGTGTAATGAGCTAGATTGGTTAAAACTAAGGAAAGGGATAGTGTGGAATGAGCTAGATTGGTTAAAACTAAGGAAAGGGATAGTGTGTAATGAGCTAGATTGGTTAAAACTAAGGAAAGGGATAGTGTGTAATGAGCTAGATTGGTTAAAACTAAGGAAAGGGATAGTGTGTAATGAGCTGGATTGGTTAAAACTAAGGAAAGGGATAGTGTGTAATGAGCTAGATTGGTTATAACTAAGGAATAGGGATAGTGTGTAATGAGCTAGATTGGTTAAAACTAAGGAAAGGGATAGTGTGTAATGAGCTAGATTGGTTAAAACTAAGGAAAGAGATAGTGTGTAATGAGCTAGATTGGTTAAAACTAAGGAAAGAGATAGTGTGTAATGAGCTGGATTGGTTAAAACTAAGGAAAGGGATAGTGTGTAATGAGCTAGATTGGTTAAAACTAAGGAAAGGGATAGTGTGTAATGAGCTAGATTGGTTAAAACTAAGGAAAGGGATAGTGTGTAATGAACTAGATTGGTTATAACTAAGGAAAGGGATAGTGTGTAATGAGATAGATTGGTTATAACTAAGGAAAGGGATAGTGTGTAATGAGCTAGATTGGTTAAAACTAATGAAAGGGATAGTGTGTAATGAGCTAGATTGGTTAAAACTAACTAAGGAAAGGGACAGTGTGTAAAGAGTTGGACTATATAGAGCTTTCTCAAGATAGGGATATGTAAAGACTTGGACTGGATAGAACTAGCTCATGATAGCATAGGATTTATCGAGGGGGACTGGATATAACTTGCTCAAGATAGAATATGATGTAAGGAGGTTTCCTAATGAAAATAAACTATAGACAATCTATAGTATTATTGGAATATTACTGAGTTTTAGTAGTATGTTATAACTACTATTATATTTTAGTAGAATTAGTAGTTACTAATGCATTTTAATAGTACTTTATAAATACTATTGCATTTTGGTAGATTTTAAATTAATACTGAATTTTAGTAGTATTTTATAATTACTATTGAATTTACGTAATATTTTAAAATCAATATGAAATTTCGGTAGTATTCTAGAATCATTACTGAATTTTAATTTTATTTGATAATTGATATTAAATTTTGGTTGTATTCTAGAAAAATTATTGATATTCAATATTGTTTTATAATTGCCATTAAATTTAAGTAGTATTATATAATCACTATTGAATTTTAGTAGTATTATATAATCACTATTGAATTTTAGTAGTATTTTATACTAACTATTGACATTCAATAAATTTTAGAATTACTATTAAATTTTAGTAGTATTTTAGAATCACTATTGAATTTTAATAATGTTTTATGAATACTATTGAATTGTCTGTAGTTAAAACTATTAAACTACTTATATGTTCATTAATAAGTCAATTAGTGTAGCTTACTATAGGTATGAGTAGTTTTTTTTATTGCGGTTATTAATTATTAGATTAAGAACTGCTGTTTTTTTCATCAGCAAAGCAATTTTAAAATTTGACTTAAGTATAGAATGATATTTAAGGTTAATATTAATAAAATATATACTCTATTTTGATAATTTTGATAAGAGTAAAAATATAGATTTAAATAATTTTAAATTATTTAAGTATTGAGGTTTGCTGGTTAATATTGAGGTTACAATAATTAAAGTAAAAACTAATAAAATTATTCAAAAGCTCTCAAAATAAATATATTTCTAATCCCTATTATTAATAGCATATATTTGAGGATTAATATTACGATAATATTTGTATCAAAATTAAACAGAAAATAAATGACATTGTAGGTGTCATCAAAAATTTCCAGTTTTTTTGTTTGCTTCAAATATATTACTACCTTTTTGTGTTAGACACACATGAGCTAATTAATCAAACTTAATTCCAGAACACACATAGCACCCATCCGTTAATTCCTCAATGTGAAAGGGGAAAAACACACATTTATTGATCTTGGAATATCTGAATCATTACTTATTCCAAAAATATCTTATATGTCGTTGTACTGTATCGTTTAGAATAATTAGGAGCTCGTTGATACATGTATATATAAACAAGCTAGTGCAGGTGATTATTATTAAATCAATAACATTTAATGTGTCGAGGCATATCGTTAAATCCACGCTGAATACTACATAATAATAAAATACATATTGAATATTTCAAATGTATTACTGAGAGGAAATCAATTTTAATATTTTTTAAATCACATCTAATTGAAATAATATGTATTTAACAAGCTAACCTAACCTAACCTAACCAAACATAACCTTTAATGCATCTACATATTAAAGATTGGGTTTTGACAGGGTAGGTAATCTACATCTGCTGTTTAAGAAAAGCTTTAAAACTAATTATAAACAAGTAATTACCAATGCCATAAGTTATTATGTAGGTGTAATATTAAAATCAAACATTAGAAAAACGTATATATCTATAATTGAAAGCTATTACAAAAGATGATAATACGTTTTTAACGTTTATGAGCTTCCTAAGCCAGTAAACAATCTAAGTAAACCTGCCCATCATAGCTATATTCCAATAGTTGCTCCAACTAGAAGAAGATTAGTTCCAAGAAGGAATGCAATTAGTCTTATGATTGGTGGGGCGTAAAATATGTTGGGAAATATGATACAGGCCTGGATTCAGGATTAGATTTAATGTGATAAGCTGTTCATTTATAAACTTGGGAACTTGTTTGTTTGGTAAGTGGTAGTTCTATTTTATATTTGGGTTTGGCGTACACTTTCTACACAAAAACAAGCCCACAGGTTAGTAACTGAGATTAATTAAGGACAATTTAATCAAATCCTATATACCCACTGCAAGAAAAAGGATAAAAACAAATGATATATTATAGTTGAATATTTTAAGGATGTATATTAGGAAACAAAGTATATACCTCATGGCTCTTTTTGGTAAAGTGTTTGCCTAAGGATCTAAAGTTTGTTGGTTCAAGCCCAGCTGGTGTCGACGGATTTCTACTAAGCGCTAAAAATGCGTAGCACAACTTCCTTCGAAAGTGAATTAAAGCTATTTAAATCACGCAGATTGTAGCATGTAAAAGAAACCTGAAAGTTATATGATAATACTTTTTCCGCCAAAATGTGTAGTCTCTTTTTCTCTCAATCATATATATATGTGCTTATATCATCAGTTTGTTCAGAAATTTAATTTAATTATCTCAAATAAGTTAATAGAATATAGTCAAATATCATTATTTTAGTCCAATTTAAATTTTAGTTAATCCTAAAGATAATCTTACATCCCCACAGTCAGAGCCAGCTTTGTTACATAAGGTTTTTATAAGTATTTTTAAAATACTAAAATTTAAATAGATACATTATTATAATTTGTGCAACGCGTTCTACTACATAGCTTATCTATCCGTATTATGCAAGTATTTGGTTTGGGATGAGAAGGTTCCATACCAAAGGAAATGATCTCCAACTGTCATGAAGGAAGAAAAAGACCTCTAAAACTACTTGTTCAGGGCCTAAGCACCGATTTCACCATTATTGGTTATCAAATATATTGCAAAGGTTGTGCCCTGGACATTAAGATATCAGAAATGTATTAATGTCCATTTAGAATGTTTTATCTGATTTTCTTTCTTGGTTTACCTTGTAATTAACTCCACACTAAATTTTAATCAAATAAAAAGAGAATTACTGTCCTCACAATAGAACACAACCAGATAATTAATTTCATATCCAGGTTATAATTTTGCAGATATTTGAAATAAGTTAATGTGGACAAATTTCAAGTACTAGTTAGTGATGCACCTGAATCCTTCATCGACATGCATAGGAGAATTTGGTTTTATAATACTCTCTCCATGTGAATCCGGGTGGATCCCCTCTATATTATCTGGCTGAGATCAAACTGTGCCCAATCGAGTGACATACCGACAATTGCGACGCACCGTCCAATATTACTTGTGTGACCTAAGTCAATTTTCAAATATTACTTTCGCAAGATTCTAATAGATGAAGGTCAGCATTTGCTATGTTGAAGAGAGAACCGTAAGTCTTTTATTAAGTTTATTTGAAGAAATTAAATTATTGGACACGTAAATGTTGTTAGAAATAACCATAATATAACCTAACATAACCTATCCTGATTTTGCTCGCAACTTGCATTATATCTGCAGATAGTCTAAACGGTTTGAGGCTGTCACATACCGGATTAGCTTACTCATTACTTACCATTAACTGCCATTTGGTCATCTATATCCGTGGATATATCTAGTCTGTCATTATTAGCACCGCGTCTTACTACCCGTTCGGGTTATACGCACTTACTCTAATGTGTAATGGTAGGGGGATTGTGAGATGAAATGGAGGACCTTCATTTTATCGTGGAATCCGAACCACAGTGGAGGCCAGGCATTCCCCACATTCACAAGATGTCTTATCAGAGGTGAAAGAAGGGTTTTGTAATCAGATAAATTTATGGCGGGACCAGGGATTGAACCCCGGCCACCAGCATAGAAGTACGACACCCCACCACTAGACCGCCAGGTCACCTTATATCTAGTCTGGTTTTATAGGAACGTGGATGTAGGGGTTTAAATTACGGTCAGTTATAATGAGGAAATCTCTCCCTGAACGCTTTTAAAATCTTCCTTAATGTGGATATGGATTAATCTACCCTTAAAACCCGCTTCGCTGGTAAAGTTGTTTAGCGCACTAATTTAGTGGTATAGTAGACTGCCGATGACGGGAGAATGAAGTTCAAATCTCAGTCAGGTGTACTAAGGGTGGTTTTAACCTAAATGGTTTTCCACTCTTAGTTCATGAACATGAGGATACACTTCCGATATATACATAACCTATTTTATCCATAGAACCACTAGAGTAATTAGAACAAAAGACAAATAGCCTGAAAAAGTAGTAAAGCATGATTCTAAAAAAAACTTAAACGGGCTACGGATGATATGACTTGACGGCTTGACGGTCACCTTGACCAAATAAGGTGTTACTTACAGACGACCTGACTTAACGTCCGATTTTGTCAATTGATATTTGGTCGGTGACCTGGTGGTCTAGGGGTAAGGTGTCAGACTTCTGTGCTGGCGGCCGGGGTTCAATCCTCGGTCCCGGCACAGATTTATCTGATTACCAAACCCTTCCTTCACCTCTGACAAGACATCTTGTGAGTGTGGGGAATGCCAGGTCTCCAGCGTGGTTCGGATTCCACGTTAAACTGTAGGTCCTTCATTTCATCTCACAATCACCCTACCATTACACATTAGCGTAAGTGCGTACAACCTGAACGGGTTGTAAGACGTGGTGCTAATAATAATAATAATAATAATAATAATAATAGTTGATATTAGTGTTTTGTGGTCGGGATCACGCTAACAGCAGACGTTCAGGTGGTCGGATGGGTTCTCTCCCCCACCCTCCACATCACTTGACATTGACATTCTAAATTATGTCAGATGACATGTATACGCTTGACCTAAAATTTCGTCTGATTTTAACAAATCTGCTTGACAGCCTGACCCAATAATATAGTCTGTAGCCAGATACCGTTTTAAATATGACGTTAAATTTTCTATTCAGACGCAGAAAAACCTCTATCCTCATAAATATCGTGATGAAAATAGATGGGTAAAAATATAATTAAATAAAGTCACGTAATTATTTAAAAAAATTGATTGATATAATAAATATATATTTTTAAATTTGGTTTAATTTTAATCAATTCTATTAAATCGGTTTCAATGGTTTAAAATTCACTGTTTTCTTAAGTAGGATACCGAAACACCCACCATGACGTTGTTAGTTTTTTTTATCATTAGGGTTAGACCAGATTCTAAGGCGGGGTGGAAGGGGATGGGAGAAAAATAAAGTGTTTTTTTAGTTTTTATACAAATATATTTTATTGGCCAAGAATAAATCTATTATTTATTTAGTAGAAACATGAGTTTAATTTTTATTTTTTTACATGTTAATATTAATGGCTTTTAAATATCGCTTATGAATACATCTTCATTATAAGACCAACATTTTATATGAAGAGGAAAATTTGTGATTAATTTATTGGAAACCATGACAGATTTTCAAAAACTGCCAATATTACCGTGTGAAGAAAACTAGATTTGACGTTTCTAATGGATTTTTTTGGACCAAATATTTGGCTATAAAAATATAATCAACACTGGCCCTTTTCTTGCATTCCCATTCACTCCATCTTAAATGTAATGAATTTATAACTATAACCAATTTATTGAGTACTGGGGTGTAGTTAAACAATATTTTATAAAACTAACTTCTTAAGCTACGAAAACCGTTGCTATTACCATTTATAGCACATTACTAGTTAATAAGTTATTAGTTTGTTTAGGTCCAACTTGATCACCAGGGAAGAAATGTCAGCATCAAATAAAAAGAGAAATTATAGGATATATTTCAAATTTAAATTCAAAGAGAAATCTTAAAAATGTGATAAAAATAATAAAATTATATAATTTAAACTTTGTGTCCCTAAAGTTTTTTGAATGTAAGGAGTGAGGTTTAATGTTTTTAGAACTATTATTTCTATGTATTTATATCAAAATACAAGTTTATCTTATAATAAATAGCAAAATTATTGGTATCGTTCAACAACCTTTGGGTTGAAATGAATTATGAAATAACAAACGATTTAAATATCGCGTGACAGCTGATCTCCATTATTGAGCTTCAACGTCTCGGAAATATATTTGCATGCTTGGATAAGTTTATAGTTTCAAAGTTTTGGTTTTATTTATGAGAAGACTCTAAAATGAGGTGACAGAACCGGAAAGGGTTTCATTCTTTAGAATTGTGACAGCCAAGATAAATATATCTGTGGGAAACTCAGAGATGGAAGAAAAATTTATCTACATCAAAACAGCCACAGAAAAAAAAAGACAAAATGTAAAATGACTTCTTCAAAGCCCTTTGATGAAACAAATTTCTAAAGTATGTATTTTATGATATGTTTTTTTAAATTGTACCTTTTTTCACCAAAACCATTAACCATCTTCTTTTATATGTTCTTATGAAAAAGTGTGTTTCAAAGAATCTAAATAAAAGTTGTTAATGAACGTTCAAGAGTAATTGGTTGTATTGAAGTTGTTCCCTTTAAAAAAATAAAAGAAAGAAACATAAACTTTATTCTTTGTGAGGTTTTGAGCAGATGAGGTTGAGAGAAAAGGACTAGTATAAATTGATGGATGTCGTAATTGTAACTTGTAGAATTGGTTTTCTTTTTAGAATGTGCACTCTTTTCCTTCCATCCACCCATCTCTTCCAAATTCCTCTATTATACCTCCCCCACAAAATATTAAGGTGTATTGAAAATCCTGATAACAAGGTTTGACATGTTTTTTATGTTTATTTATTTTAATAAAATGTTCACTTCTAACTTTATCAATATTGACCATTATAAATGAATACTTTATGTTTATTAAATTGTCATGAGAAGTGTTATATTAATCAAGATTTTTTTTTGTATGGATAGATAGTAAGACATCTGCGACGATAATTTGCAAAATAGTATTTTTATAACCATTAAATCTAATACAAACATTGTTTTAACTCTCACACTGCGTCTTTCAACTAACACAACTTATTCAGATTTAATAAATACACTAATGATTTTAATATAATATGGATATTCACAATTTAAAAGAAATGTATAGCGTTTGCCTGTACAAAAAAGGGGAATTATTTTAGTAAAACTATCCCAGAAAGCCCGGCATTTGGACTGGCCTTTCATTGGTAAAACATACTTGAAAAGACTAACATCGTTGTCTGCATGGCCATGGCCATTGAAAGATAATCATATGGGTTAAAAAATATTTTATTTTTATTCACAAATCAAATAATTTTAGGTTTTGCAATAAAATATATTTTAAATAGAATAAATCTAATGAAAATTAAAAAAAAATAAAGATTCCGAGAGATAAAAAAAGAGATAAATAGTGTAAAAAACTAAAAATGCTTCAAGGTTTAAAAGGGTGTTAACGTCAAAAAAAATCAACTTTAATTCTACACAAAATTATTAAACTACGGCTAAAAGTTTATATTTTCCGACATAAATGCTAATACATTTTAAATTCCAGACCTCTGCGTGATGTAGATATCATGCAATGATCCCTCTAGACAAACAAACTTAGAATTTTATTAATAAATATGGCTCAGATATTATTAAAACACATGTATTCTTTCTCAACATAATGGCTTCAACAATTAATTACTACGTTTTTAATTCTACATTTTTACTTATTAATTTTTTAAAATATTTTTATAATGAAAATATAAATAGATTAAACTTAATTTTTTTCCTTTAACTTTTTCTTTATTACTCGTTTTTTAAACATTTTTAAAACGGAAAAATTCATAGATTAATCACGATTTTTTGAAATCATATGTTTTTTTTTCTTTTCTTTGTATGAAGAAGTTTGTCCTTTCTAGGAAGAGAGGCAATAACACGACCCAAAGTACTATGATTTTTTTCTACAATAAATGTCAATATTATATTGTGAAAACCTCTAAAACCTTTATATACTTATCTTATGGCTTCTTAATATATCTCCCGGCATCCTTGGTACATCTCACGACTTCCTTGAGGTATTTCACTGTTTACTTGATAATCTTTATCAATAGTTCACAGGAAAATAAAAAATCTTTACCAATCC
The DNA here is from genome assembly GCA_902151425.1 of Timema shepardi. Lineage (NCBI taxonomy): Eukaryota > Metazoa > Arthropoda > Insecta > Phasmatodea > Timematidae > Timema > Timema shepardi. Next base: position 672,091 of record CABFVX010000003.1, on the reverse strand, counting down.
TTTTATCAAACCTCTATCGCAGAGAGTTCAATAGTTAATATTATATAATTAATTCAGTTATCTACTGTACAATAATTATTTCTCGTGTACGTCGTTGGGAATGAAGCATCATAGGTTGACGGCAACTTGAAAGTAACAATACATAAACGAAAGTGATTCGCATGCCACAAATATCTTATAATAATGTGTAAGAAGATATTACTAATATACCAGTAGATGATGGGATCTGTTTAAATAAACGAGCACCCTTTCACTTTTACATAATTCGATTGTGTACTTCTCTCAAATATAGGAAGTCTTACTCATAATTGCGAATACTGTTATGCCCTGTATTATTAATGTGAAAAGATAGTAAAGTAGCTTGGCGGTTGCAACCTTAGAAATGTTTCTGTAACGCCATATCAAGAATCTCTATTAAAAGGGTAGGTCTTATCTGGACATGATGCAAAAACAGACAAATATACGTTCGTTTAACATAACAATTGCAATGGTTAGATGCTATACAAAATTGGAAGAAAATTCAGCTGGGGGGGGGGGCGCCATGCAAAATTCACGATACTGTATACACTGGTACAGGAACACTTCACGTGATTGGTTCTTGCACACCAACATATGCTCAAGTGTACGTCCTCGACGTGGATAAAACTGTTGCACATTGACTGAGAAAACTAACAAAGCCATCGTGTGATCCACCATTACACAGCAAACTTCATCGCTTATGCTCTTTCCTTTCGCCAAGAAAATTCACAAACTAACATAAGCTGATATTAAAAAGCAGCTGAGTAAGGAATTAAATTCATAACACTTCTAATGTACATTACGTAATAAACCCTATCAACCAGAATCAAAGAAGATAATATTAGGTCACATAATCCTATGTTCCCGCTATATCCAGAGCTGTTTGACACACAAATTGAGAATAAGATTACGATTATTTATAAGCACAATGAAAATATTCGACGTAGACTAGTACTTCATTAAAGCCCAGATCCTTTGGCGTATCTTATGTTATATACAAACATAGACGTCTTTACATCCTAAAGTGAATATATCTTTATACAGAGTGGAGGGAAACAATTAAACAATATATATGTTTATAAACATATATATTTATAATTTAAAATATTAACAATTGTTCTTTGCTGCATTTTAGTTCCTGTATGGGCTACGAATTTAAACATGATACATGCTAGTGTGCTAGGAATGAGTAAGTTTTGATCTGAGGTAATGTAACACCATTTGTGCGGAGAAAGATTTGATAAGCATTTAGTAAAAAATACCTTTATTACACCAGACCCGGATTAGAAAAAAATAAGAAATCCCAACATCGTCAGTCCACAGTCTATAGCAAGATTAAATAATTGGACCATTCTACCACCAAAATGTGTAGCTAAGTTGTTAAAAATTAATCAAGCGTGTTTAATTACAGATTAATGTTTAAAGATGGTAAATCATTTTTTCAAACATCAGTAACAGAAGACTTGGGTCCAGTCAATAATAGATATATTTTGATATTTTTCAAATTTTCTTATAGAATATGATGAAAAGTTTCTATCTTGTCATTTTTTGGGGCATTGGTGTATTATGTAAGAAAAATATGTCCTGCAATTCTATTTGAGGCTGGGGCTACAAACAAATGAGTCTTGTGGATATCTTTATAAGCTGATAAGATAATTAGTGATGACCACATTTTAAGGACGATTAATTATTTTTATTCTAGCCATAGCACTGAGTATAATTTACAGTTGGCTAATTTTTTTTAAAGTTTTTAAATTAAAGACACACTGTTATAATATTTTTGTTTGAAATTGATACCATGGGACAAATTTACTTGACTATTACTATTGTAAAAATTGTTAGGATAATCAAATCTCGTAGATTATGGTGGGTTGGACATGCAGCGTGAAGAAGAGAATCTAAAACTTTGTTCACGTTATTAATTGGCATACCCAATAGGAAGATATCATTGGGAAGACCTAGACAGAGATGAAACGACGACATTACAATCGAAGTGAAAAACCGGTACATTAGGTGGACTGGATACAACTAGATCAATATAGTAATATGGTGTAATGAGGTAGAGTGGATATAACTATCTCAAGATTGGGATAGGGTGTAATGAGGTGGACTGGATATAACTATCTCAAGATTGGGATAGGGTGTAATGAGGTAGACTGGATAGAACTAGCTCAATATAGTAATATGGTGTAATGAGGTAGACTGGATATAACTAGCTCAAGTTTGGGAGAGGGTGTAATGAGGTGGACTGGATACAACTAGCTCAATATAGTAATAGGGTGTAATGATGTGGACTAGATAGAACTAGCTCAAGAAATTGCTAGTGTGTAACTAGGTGGACTGGATAGTGATAGCACAATATAAATATAGGGTGTAATGAGGTAGACTGGATATAACTAGCTCAAGTTTGGGAGAGGGTGTAATGAGGTAGACTGCATAGAACTAGCTCAAGATTTGGATAGGGTGTAAGGAGGTGGACGGGATAGAACTAGCTCAAGATTGGGATAGGGTGTAATGAGGTGGACTGGATAGAACTATCTCAATATAGTAATAGGGTGTAGTGAGGTGGACTATATAGAGCTAGCTCAAGATATAAATAGGATGAAATGTAGTGGAGTAGATATAATTAGGGTAAGATAAAGGTAGGATGTAATGAAGTATGTAGATAGACCTAGCTCAAGATACCAAAAATAAATTACTTACTTTTGTAAGTGTGACAATGAAATTTCTAGTTTTAATGCCTTAAAGTAATTGAGTAATTAAATTATTTTTAATTTAAAAAAAATGAATATTGCTTATTAGTAATTTTTGGAAATTCAAATTTCTTTTTAAATTGCTTTAATTTATTTAAAAAATATCTCAAATGTGTTTCACTATCTTTTAAAATTGTATGATATTCTTAAGAAAAAAATTATAGCGGGTAGATTACCGAGAGATATATTTAATAAATCTTTGTTCATAATTTACATAATAAAATGAGAAAAAGTATGCACAGTATTATTGTACCCAACATATATTCTGTTTACATTATCGTAATAGTATCTTCCATCTATTCCACTGGAACTTTGCTATAATCTCATTTCCTAGATCTAAACCGTTTCATTCACTAGATCCGTCACACTGATACTAGCTAAGTGCAAAAGTGGCAATTAATTTAAATCTCTCAGTAACGATTATCAATTAAGTCTTGATAGCCTATCTCACAGCCAATTAATTGGGAAATTGGCTAGACAATTAAATTCGAACAGGGATTCGCAATTATCTGTGGTTATTTGCATTCTTCGCGGAACAGAAAATTTGGGACACTTGAATGTTTTATTTTAATATTTACGAGTTGTACCATAGCATGTGGGACACATTTAGTTGAATAGCAGGCTACATAAAACCAATTGTATAAATATTTAACATGTGCTCCATTTGATCTTATTTCCCGATTTACAATCATGTTTATATCCAGTAATGTGAAGCTGCTTAACATTATGTACCCCTCTGTTGGGAACATATAATTGTTTTGTGATTGATAATTTGGCCTTATATTAATTGGTTTGAAATATATTCTTTTTTATAGCACTTTGTCTTAGTGTCCGTTCGGGTTATACTAATATACTAATACTAATTATACTTATTACGCTGATAGTTTTAGGCATTAGGAAGGTTTTATCTATTGGAAGTATATCCACATCTGTGCGGAGGGAGAGTGTAAAACTATTTAGAAAAAACAACCATCATTACACCCAACCGAGACTCGAACCTCAATATCTCGGTCATCGGCAGTCTAGCATACTTCAAGAGAGGTGTGTTAGACTACGTGGGCACCGAAGAGGGTTACAATTTGTTGTCCTGGATGTGTTGTGAAATGTGACTTTCCCCCTATTTCACCTGTATCTTTCGGTTGCAAGCTTCATTTTTGAATATTTATTTAACTCCTTTGTGTAAGAATGCTATCGATGGCAAAATATTTAATCTCATGGCTTCAATCACGGCCAATTATTGATCAACAACCACAAGGCACACCCTCTCCATCTGTCATAGCAAACACATTAATAATAATAATAATAAAAATAAAAATAAAAATAATATTTAGTACTGCGTCCTACTACCCGTTCGGGTTATAGGCCTTAAGTACTAATTACTCTAATGGATTAGGAATTGGGAAGGTTAAATTAGAGGAAGTGAACCCGCATTTACGTGGAGGGAGAGTGGAAAACCATTTAGGAAAAACCACCCCAATTCACCCGACCGAGATTCGAACCTCGATCTCCCCGTCCTGGGCAGTCGAGCTTAACACGACTAGCGCGTTAGCCAACTACGCCACCGAGGGGGGTTATATATAATACCCACCAAAAAATAAAGAGCACTGCTCGAAAATATTTAAATCAATTCTCTGTATAGAATCCCTCTCGATATTCAAAACAAATATCACTGAACCAAGATAAGCAGGATCTAACGGAATGAGATTTTGGTTGTTCTGTTTTGTTTTATGGTGTCACGTGATTCAGGGGTCGTTAAATTATTACGTAAGAACCTTAAGGGGGAACCGATATGTGCTTATGTTTGCTGACAAGGGGAATGTTGGGGTCAGAACAATGCTTACATAAGATCTAAAGAGACGGGACCAAAATGGCGCATCGAAGCAGTAATTACAATTGGTCACATAATAATTAAAAATGTAGGGGAGTGAATTCATTGAACTTAGTCATCAGATTAAAAGTAGTTAGACATTTTTATGACTAAAATAATTCACGTATTTCCTAATAATATTTTTTATATATTAAATATTAATTAAAATTATATTTGTATACAATTTACTACTTGTTTTTTAAATTTTAATTTAACTTAAACATGAAAAAGGGAGGGCGCAATTTCTTATCCCAAAATGGCGATAAAGGTGCTTAAGTAATGCTTGAATGCCACTTTACGGTAAATGAATGAGATAGTTGCACGTGAATAATTAATTAAACGGAAGGAGCTTATTCCTATTTATTTATGTTAAATTAGAATATAGCAGGTGGTTTAAACAAGCGAACACCTTTTTAGTAATAAGATGTTAAGTATCATGAGTATATTAATTTCTAACTAGCCTTCTTTATATTCTCACAGCGTTCACCCACTTTAAAATATTAACTGAAAACCGACTATTACCGAACCTATATATAACAGGATTAAGTTTGGGGTAAAGAGAACCTGATTTGAAATTAGTATTTTGTAATTTATAAATAACAAAATAAATTCAATATTTCTCCAAGAGAAATATAGATTTTAATTTTTTCCACATGGTGATATCAAAATTTGTTGAATATCTTTCAAGGTTGTCCTGGAATTTAATGAAATCTTTTTATCTTTATTTAAAAATTGTATAATCTAATATAATGACAGATATTCAACGACTGTTGATATCACCGTGCTAATAAAATAACTACTCAATATGTTTATACGAAATTAAAATTTGGTTTATTTTTGGTAAGAAAAGTCTTGTTATAAAAATGTAAAAATAAGACCCTAGTTTTCTAGCGTTCCCGAATCACCTTAAAAATGACATAGTGGAATAGAGAAGCGACTTTCACCTTATACCCCTCTTAGCCCTCTCCAACAACTGCGACCAACCAATTTCCATTTCTCGGGTGTATGTTGTAGGTGATCGCAGCAATTTTCCGTGAACATACACTATCGGTATCCACACAAGATAATTCCTTGACCGTATTTATTAGCCCTACGACGCCGAAAAATAACAGTTACTTCCCTTCTTAATAATATAGAATTCTATTTCCCACGATAAATTACTCGTCACAACGTTATTCCACATGATAATGAGTTAACAACAATAACAATTAACTTATTATTCATTTTATATCATCTAGAAAATATTCAATTGATAAATATTCAGAATATTTTTATATTGTAAGTGAACCTATCACACAGATTTAATAGCAATAAAAATATGAATGTAGTAAAAACAAAACAAAAATTGTCTTTTTTGATTATTAACGTATCTAATTATCGTAGAAAAAAAAAAGAAATCAACTAACATTTCTGCGATTTCATGAGTTTCATAGAATATTCAAGGAAATTCTTCTCTTGAATCTTGAAAGTATGCCTATTAAAATGTATGTTTTTAAGCGTGTTCAAACAAACCAGCATTTAAGAGACACTTTGTTAGTTTTCGCTTTATCCTTTGATAAGTTTAACTACAAAAGGGCTTTGAGTTTGTGCTTATTCTTTGTTTAGAAAAGAACGAAGGATAAATTAAGTATTTGGCTCTCTCATAAGTGTTTTATAAGTCATTTGTAGGCTTCATATGAAATATAATTTGCCATTTATTAATACTAACCTGTGTATATATTGATTTCTTTGTACCAGCACATTGTACCAATATGTTTGAATGAAGGCAGGCTGGTGCAATTAGAAAAACTTCACTTCTAACCCTAGTGTAATTATTAATATAACTAAGAAAATGTTTTTTAATTTAACATTATGATTGGCTAAACACCGGACCAGACAAAATGTATCGGTAAAAAGATGTCTTAACGTAAAAATTAACATGCATTTATATGGTAGTGCCACACACTAAGGGCGTCTTAGATAGAGACGGCTTTAGTCACAATAATTCATGATTAGACGTCTGGTCATAGGAAACTGAAATTAATAATTTTGTAGGAAGATTTTGTCCTAAACACTGTACTAGTGAGAGTTCCTACTTACTTACTGTATGGTAATAATATTTGAAATATAAAAATAATTACAAGAGTATGCCACAAATCCCTTCTATATTGAATTATTTTATGTAGTCTAAATAATTTTATCCTTTACCTATCTTGAATTAGTTATATCCAATCCTCCTCATTACACCCTATCCCTATCTTGAGCTAGCTATACCCAACCCACCTCATTACACCCTATCCCTATCTTGAGCTAGCTATACCCAACCCACCTCATTACACCCTATCCCTCTCTTGAGATAGCTATACCCAGTCCACCTCATCACACCCTATACCTATCTTGAGCTAGCTATATCCAGTCCACCTCATTACAACCTCTTTCACATCAATTCTAACGTTACCCTCCAATCTGCGTTGTTAACATAATATTAATGTAGTTGAATGGTCTGCTGTTCAGAATCCATGAGCGAGAGCATCCAGGTAGCCGTGGACAGACACCCTCGCTCTCACCAGGGGGTCACCGAGACGGTGGCAGAGTGGAACGACCTGACGGCAACGTTCGTGCCCCAACCGGTGCATTTCGCCACGGAGAACTCGAGTTCCGTTACCGCACAGACCGGTAGTATGGCGCTCATCCCTTGCGTCGTCAACAACATCGGGGATGGAATGGTGAGTATATGAAGCTTACTGTACAGTCAAGTAAAAACGAAACTAAAATAATAATAATAATAAAAATAGTGATTTAACACATTTGAAGTCGTTTTGGGTGAAAATAAAGCAACAGAATAAATTATCACGTTAGAGCTAAACAGACTAGCATAAAGGGGGTAATGACCTATTATTATTATTAATATTATAATTATTAATATTATTATTAATAGGTGTTCTGTCTTACGACAGGTCTATTTTATTTGGTAGTGAACAAATTCCGCTGATGTGATCTGTCTTATTTATACACCTCTAGCTCCCAGAATATTACTTTTTCCTCAAGGTAATTTAATATTTCAATTTTCCTTTTCCCCTAATCTCCTTTTTTCTCTCAACCATTCCTTCTATGACGTCCTGTATAGTACAATTATTACTGAGGATGTGTGTGATACAGATTGGATTGTACCAAAGAATCACATCCAAAATGTTTCTCTTCGATTTCACTCTTCTTATAGCTTTTTCTTGTGTCGTTATTATATAAGGACGTTGAGATATTTATTATATTGGATATTTATTCAAATATATGTGTTAATTACTATTTGAACTATTATTACTACTTATTATATCAGATCACGACCTATAAACAAATATTACACTATAATCTTGAGTTTAGGTGAATATCTTTAGTGTAAAATAAGTCTTTCTTTTATATCTTTAATAATGAGCAAGTAAAACAGAAAATTAGAAAAGTTACCATTAACTGTTTCGCCTAAAAAAACTTTGTTGATATTTAATGTTCAAAGCGTTAATCCGAGAACGAGCCTGTAGAAATTCATCTTCCCATTGTGGAAAATACAATTGGTGAGATATTTCTCAACTGCTTTAGGTGTGTTCAATTTATCGTCCATAAAATAATCTTCAACCCCCTCCGGCAAATCAGATATGTTCTTGCTGGATAATATAACAAAGTAAAGCTATCTTCTGTGCGAACCTATATCTTCAGAAAACTTGTATCGTCAGATGAATTTAAAATGCCGGAGGGTATACGTCTATGGTTTTTAAATCGTATATATATATATAAAGAGAGGGAGAGAGATAGAGAGAAACCTACTCAGAACTCCTCTTCGTTGGTTTTCTAGACATTATCTTTTATCAGGGTATTGGAGGACTGAGTATATTATAGAGTTACGACATTCACATCTTTCCACTTCACTTGAAAATGAAAGGTAAACTTACGAGCACTTGTCTTTACATAAACACGTGCTATTAATAGATTTGCCCTTTAGAAATAAACATTAAAGTACTACCTACACCCAGTTATCCTCTTGCTGACGTTCCTAGTTGACATTAATAATTAGTGACGAACTAATTACAAAATTGCCAACAATTTATCAATTATATTCATAAAATAGCAATGAGTTGTCGAGTTAAAGCTTTTCTATTATTATTATTGGTTTTATTACTCTATTATTATCATTGGCTGTTCTCTCTTATGACAGGTTCATTCAATTTATCAATGAAGTTAGACCCCTGTCCTCTCCCTATACCTCCAGTTCCCAAAATAATCTTCTTTTCTTGAAGTCATCCAATATTTGAATCCTCCTTCCTTCCTTCCTTAGTTCCTCTTTCCCTTAACCTTTCATTCTATGAAGTCATTCAGAAGAGAGTTTCTCATAAGGGTGTGTCCAATCATATTTGATTCAAATAATACAAAATATTTTATAAAAAAAAACACATAAAAATCTGTTTTGTCTTTTGGTGTATATAAGAACACTTATTTTGGATGGTAGAGATTGAAAATTTACGAGTAAGTTGCCCTGTGGTTTTTAAGGGAAACCTTTTTTCAGAAATGAATAGTAAAATATTTCTTCCAAAAGAAAGATAGAGCTTAATTTTCGTCAAATAGTAACCTCAACAGTTGTTGAATATCTGTCAATGGTGTCAAAGTATTTGCTGAAAACATTTTCTATTCATTTAAAATGTTTTTCATATAATTCCGCTATGCTCATAACTACTATTTAGCATCTTGTGATATCACCAAGTGAAAAAAAATACTTATGTTTTTACTTGAAAAATATATTTTACGGCAATAAAAAGCTCTCAGCTGAGAACTGCCTAAAACACTGTATTCTCTCATGTTAACTTCGATCCAAACGTAAATATTATTTATTACCTAATCTTGGCATACGTTCATGCTATAAGCCTATGTACCAAATATTAGTATTTATTAGATATTAGGAAGGTTTATTACATGGTAAATGCACCTGCATTCATGGGTAGGGCGATTTGTATGATATTTAGAAAAAATCACCCTCAGAGACCCCGACCAGGATCAAACCCATATATTTCGTTCATAGGCAGTCTATTCCAACAGAATATTAACGCCTTAGACCATTCGACCACCTAAGCGGTCTCATAATGATTCAAGAAACTGTGGGATTTTGGTGATTAGGAACGCTTAGAAAATACAAATATATTTAGTCACGATCGACATTATTAAATTATAATTTATCGTTAGTATATAGTAACATAGATTTTTGATATTAAACGTTTTAGCGTTTATAGATGAGAAATTAATTTAAGATAACTAATTATTGTTTTAGAAATTTTCTAGTTTTTATATGTGATTATTTTTCACCATAAATTGTAAAGCAAATAGTGAGTACTAAGTTAGGTGTAGTAGATAAGTTATTTTTTACTTATATTTTTGGTCAAGCCTTCAAATAAAAACTTATCACCAATTTTAATCAACGCCCCATTCTCCCTCCTAAGCCCCAACACGTTATACTTTTAGAAAAATGATGTTGAAAACATGAGAGAAAAATATACCCATATTTTATTGTGGGGTATCGGTGGGAAACAATCAAGGTAAAAAGTTCTGGATACAAACATTTGGGATTCAAATCCCAAGTAGTAGACCAGGCTTTAAGACCCACAAGGACACACTTATCAGACGAGGGTACCTGGACAAGCTTTTATAGTGTGACCACTAATTATCTCTCTTAGATCCCCCTTAACTTATCTACAAAAAAACAAATTCTAGAAAATTCTAATTTGTCTAGTGTTATTACAGTAGCTTGTAATTATACACAAAATATACAGACGTATAAGGTGTCAGGAAATGCCCTAAAAGATAATTTATCATCATCAACATCATCTAATGCTTCCAGCCTGTGGCCTGTTTGGTTTAGTAAAATGCCTGCTTATTATTATTAGTACCACGTCTTACTACCCGTTCGGTGTATACGCACTTACGCTAATGTGTAATGGTAGGGTGATTGCGAGATGTAATGGAGGACCTACAGTTTAACGTGGGATCCAAACCACGGTGGAGACCTGGCACTCTACAACAGCCACAAGTTGTGGTTAATACACGCCCTGTCAGAGGGTGAAGGAAGGATATGGCTATCATATAAATTTGTTCCGGGACCGAGGATTGAACCCCGTACCACCAGCAAATATGTCCGACACCCTACCAGTAGACCACCAGGTCACCGCCTCCTTATTCATCTATCCTTTACCCAGCCTTAATCTTTTAATTGCTTCCATTATTCTCCTCTCATTTGAAAACTTTCTGCTATTTGCTCTTCACATCTCTTTCTTGGCCTCCGTAGTGGTACTTTTCCTATATACATCGTTTCCATAATTTCCTTTGGTATACTCATAATTGTCCATTACATCTCAGTTTTGATTCCTCTACTATCTCATATACTCCAACATCCTCATTACATGACCATACCATCTCAGACTTGCTTCCTCTACTATCTCATGTACTCCAACATCCTCGTTACATGACCATACCATCCAAGTCTTGCTTCCTCTACTATCTCATGTACCCCAACATCCTCATTACATGTCCATACCATCTCATTCTTGCTTCCTCTACTATCTCATGTTCTCCAACATCCTCATTACATGACCATACCATCTCATTCTTGCTTCCTCTACTATCTCATGTACTACCTGTACCACTAATCTTTCCCAGATAACTTTATCTCTAATGCTGTTCCTCCCCATATCAGCTAGCATGCTCCTCACAAACATTATTCCCATGGCCTCCACTTTCCAAGTCTAATAGGTAAATGCATCTGATAATGATAAAAGTATTATTTTTAACACAAGGGTTTATTTCTTGCCAACTTCTCGTTCGAGCTTCTTTTCCAACAAATTTTATCTATTTAAATATTTTAAAGAACAACATTGGCAAGTTAATTCGGTCAATGTGTTCAAAGTCTATCCTGAGTCATATCCACCAGGGCAAGACAAGAAAAAATGCAATCGACGTATTTAACGATTACTTTCTTAACTGATTTATTATAAATTATCAGCACACGAGAATTTTTTTATTAATGAGAGCAATTTTGTTGGGTAGGATATACCTTCCAGGGTTATTTTACAAGCTGCACTAGACACGTGACTTAGGGCCTTACTCCTCTTCCGAAGAAAGTTGTGTAACGTAGTTTTATCTCTCAAGAAAAATCAGTCCACCCTAACCGGATAACCACGAGGTGACCACCAAGATCGATCAAATAGGTGGATTAAAAAGAAAATTACGATTCACTCGTTCTATAAATCAAACAATATGATGTTTTATTTGTTATTATACTCTGGGAATATTTTCTAGGGAGCTTATAAAGGAATGCTACCATTCGATCAAACACTCAAGCATATAACTCCCAGCCCCAAACTGTTTTTTTTTTACCTTATGTCACCTAAACAAGCGTGCCTCCCC